>NW_019060304.1:234181-258546 GCF_000696155.1 Zootermopsis nevadensis | reverse complement strand
GGGGGGGGGGGGGGAGGATGCACCATAAGATCAAAATAAAATTGTGTAGTTATGTACATGTTGCTACAGCAAACAAAACCTAACATTTAAGATACAGTGGGTAAAGTTATAAATATGGCATTTTCCTTATAATAATTATTCCTATAGGCTCGGAATACACTTGACTGCAGAATTTTTCAGACATAACAGTAAATTCTGTTTCTGGTAATGTCAAAATAATTATACACCTTGATTCCCATTAATATACTAGTTTACAAAGCATAGAAATAGACTAAACATTAATAAGAAATCAAAATATGATACAACAATGAATGACTTGAATCATCTCACCCCAAGTCCTTTACACCTGAAGAATAGAATCCCATATCAAATTTAAAAGATTTTATGCCATTATTTCTTGAGTAGCTTATTCATTTCTTTGTTCTGTCGTAGGATGGTAAAGTCAGCCTTGTCTGTCTTATCATTCAGCCGATCTAGTACTTCATTCTGAGTATCAATTTCCTCACCAAGTCCTTGTGCAAGGCCCTTGAGACGTGACAGAGAAGAGCACATGTCCTCAAGGTTTCTATCTATAACCTTATTCACATTGTTACCACTGGAAGTGTCAGGCTGACTCCATGTGTCATGATCTCCAGATAGACCACGTATCTTGAGACCTGAATAAACAATGAAATATGATTGTTACCAGAAACAGGGGAATAAATTGACAGTGGAACCACGGTTCCAGAGAATTTGAGGTAAATACGTCTTTGTATTTAAATTATATTTAGGCAATAAATACAATGAAAGGAAGTTTATATATTAGCTTTATTCTTTAGCTTCAATGTCATCCATCTTGTTATCTCTACATAGTATGATGGAACACCTAAATGCAGCAGTAGCATGAAGTGCGATGCACCTTTATTTGTATAAATAAATGTTTCTAGAACCTAAACCATTTGTGATATGTAAAATCTGAAAACAGATATGGAAAGCTCAAGAGGTAATACGTATTTCGTACGTAATGTGTCCAGATCCATCTCGTATGGTTTTCGAGAGGCGGGCGTTTAACGCTTAACGTGATGAACTATAATAATAAATAGGAATCCCTTACCTCAAACTTTGTTCAATTGTAAGTGACCACGATGTCCACCCGCAATGATCAATTTAATCAAAACTAAAATGGAGAGAGTGGAGGGCAGCATCACAGATTTTTTAATAATTCTTATATAAGATAAGTAATTGTGATATTCTAAAACGTTTTTAACAGCACAATTTATCTACTCTACGACGCACTTCTTCTACAAGCAATTCACAGCTCAGCTCTTTCCGCAATAACGGAAGCGGATTGTTGATGGCAGTAGAAACAGAACAATTCCGAATAAACAGATGACATAACAATTAGTTTCTTAGGTAAAGGAGTAAAGCATTGTTATGCATGCAGGAGTTCATATAAAAGCTGACCACTGTCGGTCCATATTTACACATTGTTGGTATGGATCTAACACATTTTCCTAACGCTGTTTTGCTGAATGACTCTTCCGTATAGACGTATTTACGTCAAAAAATAATCAAATGTAACAGCAAGACCTAACAAAACTTGTTAATTTACTTTCCGAGTTCTAGAAAATAATATGCAAGAGCATCAAACAAAGTTCACACAATAAAATAATTTGGTGCTTCACAGTATTAAATTAAATCTCACATAAAGATATAAATAAAAACTAATCTGTAAGTTATAATAACTGAAAGAATAAAGGCTTGATGACTAGGCTCTCCAATCCCAGCAGGTTGCACTATTTTTCTGTATGCTTCCATGTCCTGAATGGATCTTAGTCCACACAGAAACTTTCCAAACATACACTGAAGGTTCCTTCCTCATAAGTAATATGTAAAAATTATTAAACTATCCATTCACATTCATTTAATGCCAGGGTCTTGAATGCACAGAGCTTTATTTCTATGACCATAATATCAAGATTATATTATGTGTAGGGCAACCTTATTCTCTGTCCTGTACACCATCTGTCAACTAATTAGCAAAAACTGTAAATACAGAAAGAGAATAAAAAATCTCACTGCTACGAAAAGAAGTGAACTTTCTTTTCAGCATGCAAGTAAAGTGTCATCACCTGGATGGTTTTCATTTGTTGAACCAAGATTTGCTTTTGAACTATTCACTGTGCTGGCTAATGGGCTAGAAGTTGCTGTTGTTCCAAAACTACTAGAAGAATCATCTGGTTGCTTCAGACTTGGGCCAGGAACCTGCTCTCCAGACTTTCCACTCAAATAATTCTTCAAACTGCCAAATACGCTCTATAAAAACACGGATTTTAATACAATAATAAATATTTCTGAATTTCAGCCTATACACCACCAAACCTTTACAAAATATGGTTTAATACCTGTACTTACCTTAATGCCCTGAATATGCTTCTGACTGAATCGAAGCGCATTATTAATATCATCCAATCTCTTTTCTGTACGCTCTAGCTGTTCTCTCTGACGTATAAGCTCCTGTACATTAAAAGTAAAAGACAAAAATATCAATAACAAACAAAAAAATAACTGTCTGAAATTCAATTTGTATGCAACAAACACCTGCTACGCGTAACTAGAATGAACCAGTCACTTAACATAACCTTAAATTTAAGATAATAACTACCTCGGCAGTTGCCACTCCAATCTGCTCCGAATCTCGTAATAAACTAATAGACCTTTCAGACGACTGGACAGTTCTATCTTCAATTTCTTTCTTCCTTTCTAAAAGCTGTAATCGCTTATCTTCTAGAGCACTTTTCTCCTGACAATAGGAAGTATTAGGAAGAACGTATCCAGAACTTCCAGATTTTGAATGTCGTAAAAATGTCTCATCGTCCACGTCATCTTCGTCTACAGAGAAAAACGGAGTGTTAAGATCAGTTATGTACCGTCTCCCAGCCATTTTAAAACACTTAATCACCGTACTTCTCAACTCACGGACGCCATGTCAACAACTCCCTCAATATCAAGGACAGCCAACGTAACACAGTCACGAAACCCGACACACGACATTGGTAACCATGGAAACGATAAATTCAACAAAGACTTTCTATAATTCAATTTCATTTTATTAAACACACGAATGAAACTATATATAGTGTTATATTAGATAGTGTTCTAATATCCTCACGAATGTAAATGTCCCTACTCCTGCAGAAATTGACCAACTATGAATACACATTTTTATTAATTTTGTTGTAAATAAAAATAACATTTTCACAGAATTCACCGGTACACAACGTTAACACGAAGAATAAGGGCATCCATTACCAATTTCCTGCATTTTTTTAGAAAATTACATACTATTAAAAAATCTCACACAAAAAGGCACAATTTAAAACATCGTTAAACAGACACTCAAATACACTCTCCAAACTCATTCATTAACTTGCAAAGGTTTTCTGTCTTCATATAGTACCAGCAGTGCCTGCAATATTACTGAAGTAAAATTTAACTTCATAACGTCTCAGACCTAGGAGTTTCTAAGGTTGTGCCCTTTGTTCTTGTACTTTTCTAGCCAAACAATATTATTAGCACCTTTTCCATCATGCTTTGTTTTGGGCTACAGAAAACATCTTCACCATAACTCAGGCCAAGGGTAGTTTTGTCTTGGCATACTTATATAGTGCTTAGTCTCTGAACTACAGAAACCATTCTCACCAGAACTAAAAACTGGGTAGTTTTTGGAGTTGTGGCCTTTCTAAAGTCTTTTCCTGGATTTGAGGAATAAGAATGCCAAGTCTGATGATAATTTCCAGATCAGTTCTTGAGCTACAAGTGAACATATCTGCACACATTGCGGTCTGCGAACATCAGCACAAACATCTACAATTGTGAGAACTCAATCTCACGTAACTTTGTATTCATTATAAATGTTAATTCCATATTTACTACATAATAATATGTATGTTGTGTTTCCGGCTTCCTGTTAACACAAGTATACATAAAATGTGAGTGCATATAAAATTGTGTTCCTTTTGGGCATCCTTGTAAACAAAAGTGTTTCAGTGTGTACACTGAAGCTTATGCCTCAAGTATTCTAGAAACTTGACTATCACAAGGAAATTATTACTGCCCTGAAGAGCACAAAACAACTGCAGCAAAACCTTCAACTATCAAACATAACTACAAGTTGTTACAGGCAACCATCAAGAAGCATAACAATTTCTTTATCAGATATTAAATAATATACTTTTTATGTATTCAACATGTAATACAGATGAACATACATTATTTGTGACATGTACGTTCAATAATTAAACACTGAAAATTAAAATGCTCTACTAAGAATTAAAACCTGAAAACAAAATTCTGATTTCCAGAAGTTGTCTGTATTTATGGTGAAGTACATTAACAGAACAGAAAATTCCTTGGAGACGGAACAGTCTATAACAGACTAAACCATGGAAATGAAGATGATGATGATGACATTAAAATTTCACACCACTTTCATATACCCAAGTTCATAAAAATTCTGCACTCTAATTACTACAGAAAACTGAACAAGCAGTAATTTACAGACAGGAGAGAAATTTATTAGCACAGCTGTCACTGCTATTGCTGCTGTCCATATCTACGTTGCATTTCTTCCTCCATTGCTGCCAACTGCTGCTGGTCCTGTGCTGAAGTCATCTGCTCCATGAGGTCATGATTATATGTGGAATGAAGCATAAGAGCTAATACCCCAGCTCTGCTTGCCATCAAGTGGCGTATCTGTCGCTCTTGTTCAATCAGTTCATCTATCTTTAGCCACTAAAACATTCACATGAGTACATAAATATTTATGCATTACTAAGATATCAGAATATCATTAAAAATGTTCTTATTGTATTCCTTTCTACAATATATTTTAGGTTAATCAGGCCAGCAACTGCTGGGAAAGTACCTTAAAATAAACGATGACTGCTTCCTTCCACATCATCTTTAATTCATTATTCGGTAAACAATCTATCATTCAACACTATTTCGTCTGAGTTACTAACCATGTCGTTAAATAAACCACAAATAAAATAACAACAGCTGGGGTAGCTCATTCAGTATAGCGACTAGCTACGGATTGGACGACCGGGATTTGATCCCTGACAGGGGCCGATGATTTTTCCTCTAGCCTCTGTGTTCAGACTGCCTCTGGGGCCCATCCAGCCTCCTAACCAATCCCTTCCTGAGGGTAAAGTGCAGCTGGGGTATGATGCTAACCACTCACCCCTAAGCACCTACAGTGGGATAACTTTACTTTTTCTTTTACTTTTAAATAAACCATACAACTCACTAATAAAAACCCTAGAACTATTAAACCAGAAGCAGATTAAGTGAGATATGATACAATAATTTTGTTTTATTTTACTATCCCAATATTTTCCTGTTTCTAAGAAAAGAGCTGAGCTCATTAAGTCTTAAACCTCTCAAAAGCAGGGCAACTGTTCTATCATTAATTAAGACAATCTGCTAAGCATCAGAAGCAATATAGTAACATTTTACCTGCCGTACTCTCTCCATGTCAATCTCAGCTCTTCGTAATTTCTCCCAGCAGTAGTGTTTCAGGCAGCTTTTCTTGGGTGCTCGACAAAATTCCCCAGTGAGATCAAAGACATTGGTTACCAATGGACAGCCACATACCTGAAATAAAAACAACAGTACATAATATCCTTCTTCTTTATTACGCAGTCTCCTTTACAGGAGGTTGGCAACATATTATGAACAGGATCCTTCCATCCTTTTCTCGGACTGGGACCTGTTCATATGTTTTTTGGGCATGTGATACAGAAGTGGTTTGCCATTGCCTTCTTCTGTGTGTATGGAATATGGAGTAATTGTTGGGATGCCACGGAGAAACCAGGGAAGCCCAGGAGGAAAACTCCGTGTTGCCTAGACCATGGCCTTGCCCAACACAAGTTATAAATTCGGGCACCACCGGGAACCCTAGGATTACAAGGCCAGCGTTCTAACCGCTAGACCACCATGGCGACATAATATCCTTGACCAACTGAAATGCCATTAAAGATCTGAGCGTCCAACAAAACCACACGGTAATTCACTATCCAGTGTTGGTATTTTCAAAATATTTTTGGGACATTCACTAGATATCATATATCTTTATAGTTTCTTCATTAAAAATTCTGTTATTGTGACTCAACAGAAAAGTTGCAGCAAGGCAGAAGCAATATTGAAGTAAAATGCCTGGAGGGTAAGGAAAACCCATAAAATAGTTTGCTTCTGTGATGTTATTAATGCTAGTTACATAACAAGATGTTACATATGCAACAAAATAAATTCACTCTTTAATCAATCCATCCATTCCATCACACATTTTAATTATACAGATTCCTCACCTCCGTGTCATTCACTTTGGGGTCTTTACTATGCTCAGGGCACAGAACACGAAGACGCTTACAATATGTGCGGCTCGATGGGTTATAATAGTCACAGAACATGTTGTTTCCTTCAATGCGCGTCTTGTATATTGAGCCAAATGATGACTGACTTTCATACTGTAAACAAAAGAAGAAGAAAAAATGATGGTTGGCTATTTAATTATACTAAATCACTTGCAGGGTCCCGCGCTGGTTTGAGTCTCGGGGAAAGAAATTTCTCATGAGGATTTTCAACTGGTGTATGGGACCAGTGCCAACCCAGCATCGTGATAAAATTGGGGAGCTACAATGGGTAGCGTAATCTGGTCATGGAAACTAGCAATGGCTGGGGGTTTGTCGTGCTGACCACGTCACCCTATATCTGGTTGAATGATCGTTCACCTCTGCTTAGGCATGTGAACGTGAGGCCAGCAGCCAGCTAGTCGGCTTTGGCTCTCAGAGGGCTGTTACGCCACAGTTTATTATTATTATTATTATTAAATCAATTGCAGGTTATTTAGGGTTGAGTGAAATGTGAGGATGACTGAATAAAATAACATATGAATGATGTTGAAAGAAGAGTGTACAGTCTGCAGTAATACACAACATACAGATACAGGCCTACATATTTTCATAAAAGAAGAAACAGAGGGTTCAGAATGGAACAATCCTACAAATGTTAGTTCATATTTCACTCTCAAACCTTTTCTGTAATCACCATTAACTAAAATTTCTACTGTCCTACATGAATTTCTTTATGACACTCTGTTAAGTAGATAATGACAGATAATAGGATATACTGGGAACAACCCGTTCTTCAAGTGCCTGAGCACTGCGGGTCCAAACTTTCGTTGGCTTGATCTACAGACATTCGATAGGACTCCTTAGACGAGGGATCGGCCCGTCGCAAGGCCTCTACCTGTACACAGGACAGCACAATGCAGAACAACGCGGACAGACATCCATGGCTTGAGTGGGATTCGAACCCACGGTCCCAGCGGCACAAAACCCACGCCTCAAACCACGCAGCCGCTGGGATATATCTGTATAAATACCTTATTGAAGCATTTTTCCATGTGTTTAATGGCCATTCGTGAGTGGATTTCATGACCACATGTGATGCAGTACATGCTCATCTCTCCTTCATCTTCTGAATCTTCTTCACTGCGCAATTCTATTGTTGCCATTTTGGCACGCTCAATAATTGCGTCTAGTTCCTGTAAAGATCATCAAAACTGTATCAAAAGTCTACATTAAATTATTAAAACAGTACAGTAACAAATACAATCATATGACAGTATCAAATTAGTTAAGACAAACATAAGAGGTTAGGAGGAAGAATATTAATATATGAAATTTTTGGGAAGATCTACTTTGAAATTAAAAAAGTCAACAATGGAAGTATATTATGATGATGCTAGCGACTACTAGATATGATAATCATAATTAAAACTCTACCTTGTGTCTCTTGTCTAATTCCTGTAGGATCCTCCGTACCTCCAGCTGGTGTTTGCGTACACTCTCTAGTGCACGTTTGTTGCTTTCTTCGGCTGCACATGGGGACAGAGCCCACTCCTGGATTCTTTGGGGTAACACCTATGAGTGTGAAATATGTAAATTGTGTAAATAAGATAGTAAGGAGTAATGGCTTGCAGACACCAAAAAAATTACAGTATCCAATATTTTGTTCACATTCTAAATTCCTTAACAAAGAGTCGATGTAAATTGAGGAAAAGGTATATAATAATTAAAGATTTACTAATGATTAGACCATTTTAAACCTCTCCCATAATTCTGTGTGGAAGTCATTTCCACTCACTTGACTATTCACATTTACAGATTTGCTAAAGCGATTATTACAGTCATACACGATATGTCTTTGATGAAATCTTCAATATAAGGGTTTTCTTTAGGTCTCAAATTACTTATTCTGGTATTCACCTAGTTAGAATGAAATGGGTATGTAAAATATTATCGAGCAGAATTTCACAATCAACAATGCACATTTCTTTGAAGTCCATGCTTACTATACCAGTCCAGAACCCCTGTAACTGTTTGAATTCTGGTGAACCGGCCAGCAAATAACGTGTGAAAGATCCCACGCTAGCAAGTCATGTGTGGAGGTTCCCACGCTAGCAAGGGATCTGGAAGTTAGGTCAAGAACACATGCAGTACTCGAGTGGAGACAGTAGACAGCGGGCTTTCAGCCAGTAAACAAAACTTTTGTACCTGTTATGGAAAGTTGTGTATGAGAGGATCCAAATTTCAAAAGTAAAAGTATTCTGTGTTCTTCTTTAATTTGTTGTTCCTTTGTTTATTCATATAAAAAAATTACCACGTCAACCCTGAGGTGATCCTTGTTCCCCACTGACTCTAGTTCGGGATATAACTATCTCTTGTTGCCGGAACAAAAAAAGTGACACACAGTGAGAAATAACAGACCTGTTCCACTGATGAAATGCTACTGTTATTTGTACCTGGTAAATTCTGTTGGTGGCCAGTTTTAAACCACAATCATCACTACAATATTTACTGCCTGGACGAGCTGCTCGAATGCAAGCTGGCCCATAACACTGACGTGGTTTATCAGACTGGAGCCAGCGAGATCCACTGCTTCCCCAGCGTTCCCCACCATCTGAGCTTGAATCCTTTCGTTTGCGGTGTGCTGATGCCGATTGTCGTACCTTTCGGGATTGATCCACATCCTGCAAAGATTTTATTTTAAAAATGTAATAAAATAATTTGTATCGCATACTTGGCAATTGCTACTTAAACATTATACCTGCAGGACATTGTTCAGACACTGACGCTGTCGACATTTGTGACGTGCTCTGTTAGCAGAACGGCAGCCATCACAATGCCCGCAATCCTCTGTGCGATAACAGCCCAGACACTTCCCACAACGTTTCAAGGAGGATGACAGATGTGATGCCTTTACTTTGTTGTCCTCCACTGCAATAAATTCAATCTTTATTGAACTATGCAAATACACACCGAGAGTTCAATCATGACCTGGAATGTAGTCATCTTGGTTATACCGTTATGCAGTCTTGGCAAGACTTCAGATTCTTACATCAGTCAGTATGAAGACAACTGTCATCTGGGATGTCATGTAGTCTCACAGAAAATGACTGACATTTCAGAGGAATTTACTGCCTCCATTTCCATCATCAGGGCAACTTATCACTACATGGTGCAACATATGATAAGACCTTCATACTTATCTAAAGTATATAAAATCATGGATACAGACAAAACAGTTTACATTTTGAAAAACACTTAGTGCCACACGTGTTTTGACCTCAAGAGATCATCATCAGTGGAAAAAACATGAATTCATTAATCTGTCTATTAAATCATACAATTCATAGGACAACGGTTTGTTATAAAGCACCAAGCATAAAAACGTTACACTTTATAAAAAAAATACTTCATGTAATACCACACTGAACATTTAATTGCACATGAGTTGGTATATTATCTAAATTAAGTTACTTAACTTAATGTCCACTGGCCTATGTCGAGGTTTCTGTCGTTGGTCAAAGGTGAGCCGTAGTTGCGTTGTATTACTAGCAACACCCGTGCAACGTTTAAGTTCACAATCCAGGCACAGACAACCCAAAACTGTGGGATATTAAACTATATCAAGAAACAACGATAAAATAAAAAATAATAAAACTTACAAATTTCACACGATTCCAATTTGTCCTTTCTCTTCTTTGATTTTCGCTCTTCTGAACCAGGTGCAGTTCGCTCACCCTCCCGTTTCCTTGGTTTATATTTTGTCACTAAAGTTGGGTCCTCTTCTCGACAGCGCTGAAAATAGAAGACAGTCATTTCTTCTAATCATAATCTTTCACAATTGATAAACACATTTTTATTTAATTTTTTTACTTATAAAGAATTAAATAAAAATCCTGTACCACACAGAAGAACTGCTTGATATATTTGGATTCTCTCTCTGTTATGCGGATACAGTCACCATGATACCACTCTTCACAGTTGTCACATCCTCTGGAACAAGCACATAAAATCTTATGTTACCTGTTTGAGACCAAAATGTCATCTAAAACTATTTAAAATTCAGTTTCCACCTCAGAGAAACACAATGCATCTCACTTACAAAGATCAACTGGTTCATACTGTTTCTGAAAATAACTGTGTTTATTCTGAGAATAATACAAAATCAATAATTATATTGTGAGCAAAATACAGAGTTACTGAATGTTAAGTAGGTGATACATATACAGTACCACTGTGCTTTAAAGGGAAAAATAAATTGTAAATAACATATGCAATTATTAATTTTCAACATAAAATATTTCACTACATGCAAGTGTTTAAAACATACTAAGATTTGAATTATGCTTTGAATGAACATATTTCTGTTGATAAATTTATATTTCAAAGAATGATTAACATACTGCAAACATGCATCTGTTTCTAAACTTTGTATATAGTTCTGTGATTGATCACATGTGCCAGCCTATATACTTTTCACATACTGACAACATATACATATATATTATTTTTATGGATAGTAAATTCTGTATTTGTGTGATTTGTGTGTCCCATATTGTTATTCAATAATATACTTTAGGGTTCTCACAACAGTGGGGCTTCTCTAAAACAACTGGTACCAACCTATGAGTTCCCAGGGTATTACAACCCAGAAGAACACCATCATCAATAAATTTTGAGTGCTGTGTAGGTATTTCTAAATATACTGCATAACTGTTAAATTAATTATTAACAATGTAATTATGTATGTGACTAGTTTTTTTGTATCAAATGTTGGTCTTGGGATGTCTCTGTAACTCACTGTACATATTGGTATTTTCTAAATGTGATTTGTGGCATCCTGACTTGTTCCATATCCTGCTAACTTGCATGTATGGTAAGTATCTACCTGAAGATTTCTGTCTTCTGGGTTGTTGTGCTGTGTAGTCTGGTAGATGAATGTCATCGCCCTGATGACGGAGGCAGTATGACCTCTAAACCGTTGGTAAACATCTACCAGACTACACAGCGCAACAACCCAGAAGCCAGAAATCTTCATACTCACCGCTGTGAAAACCTCAAATCACACAAGTATCTACCTGTTCATCCATTCATTTTTTACAGAAACAATGTCTAACAAAGTCAGATTGGTAACATGTTCATTTCTCAAACTCCATTCAGTACTTACGTAAGAAATACATGAACAAGATAGTTTTCAAACAATTTAAAAAACAAAGCAAACCTAACCTGAAACATGAGTACTTACATCATGAACCTCGATGAATCTGATGAGCGGCAGATACAATAAGCCTGACCATCTTGTTTTAGCAACGTGGCTATCTTAGACTTTCTTTCCGGCAGCATGAACTGCCGAGCAATCTCTTCTTTCTGCGAAAAAGCGACAGTAAATTCAATTAAACGTAATCAGAGTACAACACACAGCAACACTACACTAAGGGTTTACTATACAGCTTGCCTAAGCTCTACCGTACCACCTACCGATAAACCAACATACTCCTTATCAGTCATATTAAGCGTGATATAAACGATTACTTAACGACAAAACATTAAACACGACTAAGATAAGTCAAACACCAACTCAACAACCATTACTAAGCTTTCATCAGGCTGACAACATACTTGTTCATGCCCAAAATGTCCCTATCACAGACATGCATAGCCCCTACGGTATGGTTGGTATCAAAATTAATAAGAATAATAAATTACGACGTAGCAAATCAATCCATCTTGTACACAGAAAGCGCTGGCAGTAGAATGTTTAAGTAGGTTGAAAGGCATTTAGGGCAATTAGATTGAAACCAGTAGTAAGAATAAGATGCATACGATGTCCAGAATGATATACATGTGTGGAAAGAAATAGAACAAATATAAGTTCTGTAAAAATAAATGCAAATTTATTAATAAGAGTGGTATGAAGCATTAATGTCACAGATGGGTCCATTGAGTCAAATTACAATGAGATTATGCGTATTCACATGGCAGTAGCGCTCTTAACATACTATGAAAGTACGACGGCCTGAAGATAACAGACATGTCAAAAACATGTAGCTGCATTTTTGAGTAATAATGTACAGCGAGATATGAAGTTCTCAGTGCGGTGAGGATGATGTTCTTCTGGGTTGTGACGTCGTGTTTCTCCGAAACACAAATCTGCATGGCGTCACAGTCCAGAAGAGCACCATCATTTAGACATGATGTCTAACATTGCGTATAGTCCTTGGTTTACATTATAAGAATTGTACCTATTTCATAGAGAACGTCATTACAGCGACTTTTTGATGAGATACCAACATCAAGATGTTTGTTATCAGTACATGTTAAGAAGTCATTGGCTTAAAAATTCTTTCGTACAATAAAGCTGCACCCCGGAGCTGGAGACAAATAAGTTAATTTACAAAAGCAAATGGTTCCCCGTAATTTGTTATCATGTTAGGTAGGAGTTTTCAGTTCGTAAACGAGTTGTGTTGAGTGTAGTGGCTATTGTTGGAAACAATTTCCACTGAAAAAACAAGTAGTGTTCCTAAGAAATGCGACAGTAAAAAATTGCTTGAAAGTGGATGAACATTTTTTTTATAAATTTTAGTTCTCTGTTATAATTCTAGTGGGCTGCGAACACCAAAAGGTTGAACAACACAGAAGCTTTTAGCAGTAACTACTACTACTATTATCACTAGTTTCTGCCTCCAAGTTTAAAATATAAGTTTATTGTTACGTTTTAACTTATTAATAATGTGATATCAACATTTTTTGATTTGTTTAATTTAATTTAATTTTATAGAATCATTCTTTTATTCAAAGCCTCACTTTTCGTATTTGAGGTCCCGGGTTCTGATCTCGGTGAGGAGACCGGATATCCTAACTCGTTTCTCGTTGTTTTAATCAGTTTTTTCAGGCAAATGCTGGGATTTTACCTTAAATTAGACAACACAAGCGCTTCTTCCTCAAACTTTCCAACTAGTCATTCATTTATTATAGTACCATCTGACGTCTTGGCTACGGACAGTGGCTTCGAAAACGTGGTGTAGTTGAAGCATTTGGCAACGGCGTTAACAAATGGGAATTGCATTCACGATGAAAATATGAGCAGGCCAGGTTCAGAAAATGCCTTCTACCACCAGTTCATATTTTACCTTACCATATTCTGTATAAAATCGTAAAGATTAAAACATACAAAATTTGTGTTGTGTGGGTGCAATCCCTGGTCTCTCATAGTGAGAGTAGAACACGGATTGAGGGCGTTTGGGAATAGGGTGTTCAGGAGAATATTTGAACCAAAAGGACATGAAATGCCGGGAAACTGGAGAGAGAAAATCGTAATGAGTAACTCCATAATTTGTACTTTTAATTAAATCGTGATATGTAAGGTTCTCAAGGAGGCGAATATGAAGATGGCTGTCTTCTAGGTTGTTGCGTCGTGAAGTCTGGTTTTTTTAGAGGCCCGATCACCCTGATGATGGAGGCAGCAAGGAAGAATCTCTGAAAGGACGGCAAACTTCTACCCGTCTATAAGGCGCAACAAACCAGAATACAGCAATATTCAATAATAATGTGAGGAGAATAAGATACGTGGAGCATGGAGGCGTAGATGGAAGGATAAAATTAAAATGTATCTCAGAGAAATTAGCCAGAGAATAATTTATTGAAACATCACCTAGTGTTCAGTCATAAGAACCTCTTTGATGCGGTTAGTTAACATCTCCCGTGAGCTTCCCGGATGCTCGTCAAGTATAATAACAAGATAAAAGTTGCAGATAGTTTCAGTGTTATACAATTCAACACGCAGTTTGACGTTTTTGTTGTGTAGATCTCAGCTTTTTAATTATGTTCATTCGTTTGAAGCTGATACTGACATTCAGGGTTAGTCTTCGAATAGTGTATTGCTTGTCAGTTACAGAACAATTAGTGATTCCGAAATGCTGTCCAGCTGGCGAACAATTTAATGAGTCGATGACCTGCGTCACCTCACATTCTATTCCTGAAGACTGGGGATGGGCAATAAACGACTCTATCGCCTTCAATAATAAAGTAGCATTATCTATATCCAGTCCCATTGTATTGGCGAATACATCTTTGAGCTGTTCGGCTTTTTCCAGGTAAGTATTTTCACAGATTAAGTCAGACTTAAGACGTCGTAAAATCTTAAAGTATGGAACCGAAAGTAGGTATTGGTTGTGAAAGGGACCAAAAGTTAAAGGTTCGTGACAGATCTAATTTTTGAAAGAGTGCAGAGTATATAAGCAATCATGTTCAGCGTCTATCCTGATTGAGGGTTTTGTGGTTTTTCTCAGTCTGTCCATACAAATCGTGGTACAGTTCCTTTAAATAGGCCATTGCAGTCTCTTCCAAGTCGTTATCATTCACAGTCGTCTGTCTCTATCGACGGTATATAAGCATACTTCAAACAGTATTGTATTATTATGACTTATTCTATATCCTATTGTCATCTGACTAACTTATGGATCCATGGAATGTAATAAAGATGTATGTATGTACAGTGTCATTAAACAACCCAAGAACCAATGAGACAGAACATATGTTTGCTTTGGTTGCCTTGGCTGATGCTGTGACGTCAGATCATCAGAATTAGTTTTTTGTCCCAGAGTTTTAAGTTGATAAGTGCCCCCCCCCCCCAAATGTCAACATTAACCTTTTAAATCTCAGTGGTAACTATATGTACCACCTGCCGCAACAATCAGTGACGCTGCATTTTATATTTATGGGTTCTCTCAAATATTGTTCGGAGGAGTTCCGGCTTCAGATGGTTAACTGCTAATTTAGTGAACGTCTTATGTGGGCAATGAAGTTAATTTACATTAATTTCAGGGCAATTTTGTTTTATGACATGGACGATTTTCGGCTGCTGGGCGCAGGTGGTGGACACCTCCACCTGGATGTCCTCGTCTACAGCACCCAGAAACGCGATCAGATGGTCACGTACAAGGATTCCTTCTGTCTGGACGCAAGACACAGACTTGTCGTTTTCTGCCCATGCTCCAGATTACCTTGCGTTAGGAAGTGCTGCTATGATGGGTCTGCGTACAACACGTCTCTCGGCCGATGTGTCGACACTGGGTACCAAGACATTGGCTTCTGGAGACCAAGTTTTCAGGCAGGTCAAAGCTTGGAAAACTTCATGAAAAAGTCACTATAACAATTATAACTCAATGACAATCTCTGAAAGTAATTATGATACATAGGCCAAGGCCTACTTTACTGTAAGATGATGATGACGATGATGAGCTGCGGTATTATTTCAGGCTGGAGCTGCGGAAAGAGGTTATTACGTCATAGAAAACAGAACCCCAACCTGTGAAGCTGGTACCGCAGTAGTGGTAACATCAAGCAACTCAACAAAATTCACTGTGGATGGAGACGGTAGTGTCAAGGTATTAAAACTTCAAATTACATACTTACTCGGGCAGAATGAATTAAAGCGATCAACATATTTAATCGATTAGTATTTAGAATCAATAACCAGAGCAGTCGGTAGTTTGGCCGGTTCTAAGAGATAAATATTTCGTACCTTCTATAGAACAAGAAAATACGCTAATAATTGACCATAAACAACACGATTAGGTAAAGTGTGCGAAGCGGTGTTAAACACAACACGCTATATTTTGTGAGATTTCGGGTTCTCACGGCGGCGAGAAATAACCCAAAAGACAGCCATCTTCAGGCTAAATTTTATGCTGTAGGTGTGCGGGTACTTTCAGCAATAGTGCTGCGGAAATACAGGCTAAAAAGCTACATATCATGAGTAGTTGGTATAACACTGTTAAATAAACTCAATTTTAGCTGCTCGCTTACCCTCAGGCGGTACCACGGCAGCAGTACTGCATAGCATAAGTTATGAATCTGTTCAAAATAGCACAAGCAGTTGATATGACGTCAGACTTCAAGTAACATATGTTTTAGGTATCCGGGTATCCTCAGGCGGTGCCGTGGCAGGAGTACTGTGGAGACACAGACCTTCTCTTGGTATGCCCCGGGCGACTCAGAACAGAAGACAGGAAGTTCTTCGTGTACGGCGTCCTGTTGCTAATATCCGGTTCCCTGCTCGTCATTTCCGTCGTTGTCACGGGCTTACTATTCCTCCCGAGTCAAGCAGCAACGAACCTCCACAACCGCGTCCTTACAGCACACAACGCATCGCTTGCTGCCGCATACATGGCCACTGGTGTGGCACAAATCAATCGCGACATAACGGATGTGGCTTGTAACTCCTTGGGTATGTGGGCATTCTCTATAACCGACTACTAACTTTCCGTTAAGCGAACCCAAAGGTTCAAAATCGCTTAAATATAAATTCCCCGTGGTCCTTAATGTCAAAATTACGATTTCATTAGCATATCAAACATTTCAATTTGGGCACTGCTTTTAAAAATACGAAAAACGACGAACAAAAATTTTTTTTACACATATTCACAAATCAAACACTCTGCTGACGTAACTGTTTGATTGTCCACAACGGAAAGATTATCCTGAGTTCATAGTCAGTCGAGCGGCGTCGTAACGAGCATTCACGAATTCTTTAGATAAGAGTAGCGTATTAAATGAAACAAAGATAACACAACCTCCACGTCCGACATATAGAATGAAATGAATGGAGCACACTTGAGCACAGTCGAGCCGAGCGTTCAAAACGAGCATTCGATACGCCTCACCAGTTGTGGTGTAATGTAACATGCTCGCCGCGAATGTTACATTACGAGTAAATGTTACAAGTCAGTCGCCACCTTTACAGCGCTTCATTTCTTAATGAGTCGTTTGACGTGGGTTTTCATGTTACCGTCTGACGCACATCCGAATTACCGAGTTGCTTACGGGCAGGATATGCCGTGTACGAGGCATTTGCAGAAACTTTAAATCATACCGACATATGATCCTCAATAAATTTCGAATATACCGGCACGAGGGAAAGAACGGGAAGTGAGGAGGGCGAGACAGAGATACCAAATAAATTACTGGCGAAACAAGAAACAACTAAAGGTGTCTTAGAGTATACATTGGATAACTGGTATCAAAATAAAATATCACACCGATTGGGAAAGACGAAAGGACCCCCACACCACGTGTAAAATTAGACACGTTAGGACCATCCTTCATGTCATGAACATAATAATACTCAAATGCCAGAGTCGTAGAATTAATACCGCCATGTTTTAAGCGACAATGTACTGTGTATGGACAGCAATGCTCTACTTTCGTACGAGCACATGTGCCGGTCTATCATGAAACTGTCTTCAAACAGTTCAATGGCATGACATCACAGCGAGAGCGAGCGTACTTCCCCGATGCCATGGTGCGGCGGTTAGGAGTCACTATCGTACTGTTGACAGCCGCGGCCAGACATGTTCTTTCTGTGGAGTGTAGTGATCTCGGTGGTGGCTGGAGTACCCCAACACGGCTTCAGGGTCAACAAGTGCTGTTCTGAAGACCAAGCTCTGACCCCGGAATCCATGTGCACTGACTATGACAGTTACTACTCATATTCAACAAACGAGATCCGACCCTGGTTGCCATCCGACGTGACAGTTGAATCGCGAAGTCTCTCCGAGTTTCATGTGACAACTCAGTTCGGCAGCAAAGCAACGTGTGAAGGTCGCCATTACTTGGTGTTTGCAGATGACGTTGATTTGTTCTCGTTACTAGACGATGGAGGGCTAGTGTTGTACAGTGAAGAAGATTATGGGAAGAACCAGACGTTCCCAGCTTCATCTTTCTGTTTCGATCGTTTGTTACTCGACGGTGGTCAAACTGTTAAAGTGATCCTATTGTGCCCATGTGATACCATGACTTGTATTAGAAAATGTTGTCCACCTGGAAGATACCTGGATGCAAATCAGAGATGCATAACAGACGATACGGACGTAATACGGCACTCGCTACTCCGTGATGATACCTCACAGTACTTTCAGTTGATTGGACTCCCTCGTTGTCAAGATGGAGGTGTTTACTTGCTGAACACAGTGCCGTCACAAAGTAAGACACATTTGCAGTATGGATTCTCAAACGACGGTCAAGTGGTTGGCCGCGAGTTCAGGCAACCCATACCCGTTGAAGAATATTGCTGGGATGTGACACTCGATGAGAATGGTAATGAAACTCCGAATTTGCTGTTCTGTAAGAGACGGGAGAGCCGCGGGTGGGGTGGTGACCGAAGGGTGTTCTACGGAGTGGTTGTACTCATAGACGCCGTCTTCCTCTCTGCCACCTTGCTCGTGTATGGCGCTCTGCCTGAACTGAGAAGCGGCCTACACGCCAAGTACCTCATGGCTCATACTGCAAGCTTTCTGGTTGCCCACTTGTTCTTAGGAATTGGGCAACTTGTACCTGATCTGCACTACGTGTTTTGTTCAATAATAGGTAAGACCACCAGCGTAGCAACGCTTCTGGCGTCCCGGGTTCAGTTTAAGAGTTTGGCACCCTTGCAAGACTATATCTAACACACCCTTATTCCAGTCACCGCCAACCCTTAACACACCAAAGCGTTCAAATGACTGTTAACAATCATTTTTAAATTACAAAACCTTTTACCAATTTTATTTCACAGAAGTCACTACTAGGTAATGCAAATTGTTCAATTAACACTAAAGGGTGCATTATGTAATTACAGCACTAGGTGACAAAGACAAATGGAAATTTGAACTAAGAAGTCGATTGCTATGTAACAGAAATAAAAAAAGCGTACAAATAATATTGCAGTTACATCTGGACTGCCTGAAGGCAGAAAGGATTCTGATTTTACGTGACAATAGTAAACTGATTCCTCCCAGTATTCGTCTGAGAATCGCACAGGATAAGGGACGTGGGATATATTAGAAATAATTTGAATAATGTTGTTATACATAAAGAGGCTCAATTATCACCATCGATATGTACGTATTACTTTCCATTCCATTACGTGCAAAGCCCAATAAGATACAGCTGTATGAATGGGTTTGCTAACGACTCTGTTTGCTTCACTCCAAGTGTTTCGGTTTTGGCTGCATATGAGTGACTGTGTTCTGTTTTTCTTGCAGCTTTCATTATCCAGTTCACATTTTTGGCTGCCTTCTTGTGGCTGAATGTAATGTGCATCGATATCGCGTGGGCTTTTAGGTAAGTGTTATGACTTCATTAATTCTTTTGCTTCAAATTCCAACTCAAGGTTTTGCTCTATGTTTCCACGATACCTTACAAAATACTCATTTCTAAAGCTTGCCAAAAGAAGCACAATGTTTTCATTGGAATAGAGGAAATGGCAAGACTGAAGGTATAAGATAAATGAAATTTTGGTGATGAAACCGCTTGGAAAACGACCACCTTGAAGACCAAGAAGGATATAGTATGATAAGATTAAGATGAATCTTGGGGGACTTAAATTGTAAGAAAAATCTTTAGTAAATCTTTAGTATTAAAGATGTTGAACTATTAAGTTTTACCACCAGCCTACTTATTTAGGACATTACACAATTCTACCTTACATGAAAATATATACGAATATTGGTCGGTTATTATTTGCAGGTAAGGGATTTTGAGCCTTACGGAATAATATTTATGAATATGTGTATAATCATTGCTGTGGTAATGCTGTAGATGGATTTTGTGCCTCGTGGGATATTAGGACTAAGCGTGTTTACTATTTTAAATTCTCCCTTCATTCTTGACGTGCAATAATAGAGATTGTATTTTAGACAATATATAATTAATATTCGTGTTCATGCATATGTGCGAAGGACATAGTGGAACTAGAGAAATCTTACTCCACTTGAGAATCGTACAACAAAAGCCGCTAACACTCTGGGACGACATGGACCTTGACCAGTCTGAAGCAAATAAACGCACGGTTGTTTACATTTACCTATTATGAAGCGGGAAGGGAATTTTTCCAGGCTCTCTCTCTCGCTAACCAGCATATCCACATAATCAACGCATTTCAGTGCGGCTGGGAATTTATAATGACGTAGTCACTACACTTTCCCAAATTAAGTATTATTATTATACACTTATTGTGTAAAACGTCTGTGCAGAATCAGTTTAATTTCATGGCATGTCGTGACAGCTGTCAGCTGTCGTAACAAATTTAATTTTGGCCAAAATGGTTCATGTAGAAAAATTATGCGCAGTTACTAGTGTACCTCAAACATTTAACCTACTTTCTGCACCTTGATGGGAAAGATCATTTCTGTGTGTGTTTGGACCTCAATGATAAAATTCAGATTGAAGTGGCCAATTTTCACGACGTTTGAATACATTTTATGGATACACCAGACTCAGTGAGGACGTAACGGTACAATACTTTTCTCCTGAGTCATGAACTTTCTAACAAACAATGCGCTTGCAATCTCCTGTGCACTTTCGTGGTTCTCTTGAATTTGGTGATAACTGAAAATAGAATATGTTCATGCACATGATGGAGAAATGTCGATGGAATACTTGGTCACCTAACAACTAACATTAAAATAAAATAAAATTCAAAGCTTACATCAGTTTTAAATATTTTGAAATAACTAAGATCCTTCAACGCAAACAGCTGATTTATTCCCACACATAAACTATTTATAATATTCAATTGTGTCTTTTATTTGATATACGTTATTTTAATAATGAAAACTACGAAAAATGAAAAAAGGAAAGTACTATAAATACAATTTTCCGCTCGCTGGACCAAGAATTCTAAGAATTTGTGGTTGGTCATTATGAAGATAATTTATGCACAACGTGCAAAAAAAAGGCAAATAGCAAATTACAAACCTCGCTAACTACATACACATTACGGTATCCGTTTTAAGCTGGAGACAACGTGCAGATAAAATGCAGCAAGACAAGAACTTTGGATTAAAAGAGATAGGGGAAAGCCTGAGAGTAGCTAAATAGATTAATTTAACTTGAGAATTTTGGAGTGGACTACACAGCATTTAATCCTTGCGAAAGAAAAGTAAAATTCCTTAAAATAAAATATGCACCTTTTGTTGAGACCAGAGCCCACCCTTTTTTTTACCGGAATTAATGTCCAGAATTTTACATAGCGACTTATACATACGTTTGTCTTGTCGGTGTCAACTATGGTGGACTGCAACTGGACCGTTTTGTGTGTTCCAGAGATGTGTTTCGTCATAACCTTTTTTGCACCGAAATGCTGCATACACTCGCAGAAGTCAAACGCTTTGTTTGCACAGTTGTTTAAACATGAAAAATATGATAAATCACCTTGGCAAACACTTGAAACTTGTTTCGTGCTGTTCAAATCACGACGAGATGTTAATCCACAAACCCAAGAACACAAAATTTCCTGACCTTGGTCAACCAGCATTAAATGCACTCTTGAAAAATAAAGGTAGGATTTCTTTACTGGCTGCAAATTACTCAGAATTACGAAAACTTGAGAGTTCTCGCACCAAAATAAGGTATGACTAGAATGTCTATGTATCTGCTACAAAGTTGAAATTTCATTATGAACATGTTGAATTTCTATTAAATTTTCGATATTCTGTAACCAATAATAAAATTAACATTAGCAATCGTATTTGAGGACAGTGGTTTAAAGAACAAATTGGGCTACTTCACAGAGCAATACCAATGACACATTAATAACTAAGTTTCGACTAAATTCACTGTTGATAAATACTACGAATATTGCTACTACTAAAGTATATTAAATACATTTAATTTTGGTTGTAATCGGGCACTCAAGGAAACTATTGAACTATTTAATAAATATGATGCGGTGGCGAAAAGTTTTGTATATTATACTGTGTCTGTCTTTAATTTGATGTCTTAGGCTAAAATGAAAACATGCCACAATGTAAATTTCTGGAATCAACAATAGCTAAAAAAAGAGAGATAAACTACTACTACTACTACTACTGACTCTAGTGAAATGAGATTCTCGCTGTGGTGATGTCATGTTGTTGGTCTAGGAATTTACGCCACATGGAATTGTACAAATAGAAATGTTTCGGAGGAACATACTCTCTCCAGGGCCAAAGATTGAGACATTGAGTTCCTCTGGTAAAGGAACATGAAGGTTCACAAAAAACTCTGTTTTTCTCAACACTAATTAAATTCTCTCTGACTATTAGCCGCATGAGATGGTTAAAACTCAGACGCCCTGATGATGGGGAGAGAGATGGTCCTTGAAACGTTGGCGAGGTAAGTTTTGACCATTTGACACGGCTGATAGCCCGAGGGGATCTTATTAATTCGGTTCGTCGTGAGTTTTAAATTATATGTTTTCAGAAAACTGTTTTGTCATTATGTGAGATTTGCCCTGAAGATGGATATTTCTCTGAAACTTTTGTATCTAACTACGAGACTACATAGCGTCACAGTCATAAAGAACAACGTTATTTTGTCATCGATTTGTACAGATATCAAACTTGGTATCTTTGCCCGAGGTTATAATCGTCAGTTATAGCATATAAAAGAATTACTAAAGAGCAGGGAATGAAGAAGTTATGTAAGAGGGAACTTTGTGATTCGTATGTTAGTATTGCTGGCTTAATTAAATGCAGATTACAATAGACTGTATATACTGTTCAGATGGACGAAACGAAAAAAATAGCATGTCTATGGGGACTCGAAAATCGACCATTTGGATGATCGAGATGAAGGCGAAAGAATATTAAACTGGATCTTAATAAATTAAGTTTAAAAAATATATGTACTTAACTGACACAGCTTCAGAATGTGTTAGCCGAGCAAAACCTAATTACTTGCCCCAACACGGAATACCATCAAAAGTATCATGGCAGCGGCGCGAAACCGAATTATATTCGATAAATAAATGAAAAAAAAACCTTTTGTACGAGGTGGATATTCGTTTTCCAGTTGGAATTAATTATAATTGTCTCCGATAGTTTGATAAAGATGAAGGACGAATTTCGTGCTAGACTACTAAGAGATATTTTATAACGTGATTTTTAACACGGTACTCCACCTAGTTACCATAACACGTATTTGAAAGAATTGCAGAATATGTCCTTACCTCATAGTTAGGAGAAGCCTCTGTGTCCAATTCCACATCATCCATCACCTCCACATTTTGTGTTTATACTGCTCTGTATGTAACAAAGCGTACGTCCCTCCACCACACGACACAATTTCTGACTTGGAAGAATCTTACTAGCTACGTGCTAGTCAACACGCTCTATTACACCGTTACGAAAGTATGAATCCAAATAAACTAGAGCCTCCAAGTTTGTTTTGCACACATTACAAGCTTTGCACCTGACACAGCAGTTTTAATTAAATTAATGATAAAAGTAATGTACTTGACGTACCGAGAGATTTGCAGTCAGATACTTATAAATATCGATATCGGGCTCGATTTTCGGAATTCTAGCTGCCAACATTTTCCCGAAAAAACCTCACTGAAATAAATATTTGTCATTACCAACATTATTTTAAAATGATAAGAGATAAATGGTTCAATGATAATTTCTTTCATTCAAACTATACACCTATTGGTCTGAAATGGTTTAATGAATAAGATATGAACTGGATGGTTAGGATTTAATTCCTAGCAGGCCAAGATCTTTGCCATAATGTGTGCACTGCTCTGGGGTCCACCCAGCCTCCTATCCAGTGGTATTGTGGTCGTTTCCTCCAGGATAAATTGGTTGGGACATGGAAGCTGACCTGTCACTACATTCTAGGCTGAGGTTCAGAGTACATAGAACTATGCACTCCACTCCCTTCTTTGTACACATCAAGAAAACACCTTTTTTTGCAAGATGCTAAAACAGGTGAAAACACTTGTGGTTTTTAATAATATTCTGCACAGAGGAAACTGTTCAAAATACAAGTACATTCATCACATGTCAAGATTTTAGTAAATTTGCAAGGTGTTAAATGTTAGTAACAAACATAAAAAGACATTAGTATTTAAAGCTTGGTCATACACTGATGTGCTAAAGGGGTTTTTGCAACTGTCATACACTTGAACAAAAACTATTTTAAATATCAGCATTTTTATAATGCTGTTTAACT
>NW_019060304.1:193384-223566 GCF_000696155.1 Zootermopsis nevadensis | reverse complement strand
AAAAAAACAACAAACCCCCCCCCCCCCCCCAGAAAAAAACATTCTTGGTAGAATGACCAAGCAATTGGAGACCATCCTAATGCCACATGTTATTTTTATTACTTTAAATTATAAAATTTCTGCAACCAGTCTTTTCAGGTGGCTGCAACATTAGCACCATTAAGGGAATGAATCCTAAAATCTTGAAAGGAAACTTGAGAAAATACGCAGGTTGGTGGGTCATATGCCTGAATATAATGCAACATGGAATTATGGTTCTTTTGGTATGTTTACTAACAAAGGTCAGAATAGTCAAACAACCCACATAAATATTCATTGAAGAAGTTGGTGACAATAATGAGGATCGCTTATTCACTAATTACACATTCATGACCACTTTTTAAAATATGTACTGTTTCTACATGAAAGCTCTAGCAAAAGGGGAAGGAGGAGAGATAAAAAGAATGAACAGCTAGCTTGTATAGGATTTGAAGTTTTCACAGCAACATGAGTTTCAATTGTGGTCATATGGGTCACTGTGCCACGTAGCCTCTTGGTTCTATATCAATGATTCAAGAGAACAGGCTACCTCCACCTTCATACTTGAAGACTACATGGCTCAACCCATAAGATCACTATCTAAAATAACAGCTAATTTGTTTGCAAATGAAACAAGTTAAAATTGGAACAGCAGTAAATTCTAGGAAATTCATAAAAAAACACAATAAAAACTTTCACTTACCAAGACCAACAAATGTGACAATCAGATCATGGTTGTCAGCCTGCTGTGAAACCGGTTCACGATACCGGGCAGAGAAATCTTCACCAGCATTACTGGTCATGTTGGGTGCTGCAGTCATAGTATCTGGAAGTGGCATGTCTGATGCTATGCATCCACTTGTCGGGCTAGTGTTGACCACTGCTTCCTCCACAGTGCTGGGTGGTTCAGCACTGGGAGAGCGGGAGTTATCATCACCATCCGACATTAGAAGTTGTTCATTCACTTCAAACCCAAAAGTCAATCCACTAACTGTTCCTACATTTTCCCTGAAAGCAGCTTCCTGCTCCTGTTCATCCATTATGATGACTGGCGGACGAACTGAAGATGTTGCAACAACAATGCTGCCAGCACCAGAAACTTTCCTACAACTTTTGGACCTAAGCATCACCTCCTTTGATTGGTTGTTTGAAGCCATCACAGTAGCAGCACTAGCAACAGACACTTCTGGTGCAACTGGTTCCCTAGCACAGCATGAGCTGCTCATTGGAACTATCACAGCTGTTTCTACATGTTGCTGCTTCAATCCTATTTCACCACAGATATCTTGGTGTCTGGATCCCTTACCACAGTTCTCAAGATTTGAAGCACTGACATTAGAAGGGGGTACAGCAGAGGGGGGGTTTTCTTCTGCAGGCAACCTGCTGGAAGTACTGTTTTGACAAGAATTATTACACCTGCCTGGCTTACGGTCCACTTTGTCTGCAACAAAACTCTCCTCCAATGAAGGATAATAGCTGTCCATGATCACATTTGGTGAAGACAACTGATGCTCAGCAGGCTTATTTACTGGAGTTTGTAGTTTGTGACCTGAGTTATGTTCTTCAAGAGGAATCAGTTTATAGTCCAAGGTTGTGCTGGTAGTTGCATCTCTTTTGGAGCGGGGATCAGGAGAGGGAGTGTTTCGATGCCTGGAAGATAATGCAGGATCATACGAAGTCTCAGGGTTCTGATTTAGAGTCAATGATGATGCATCACCTGTGGTAACTGAAGCTGGAGATGTAGACTGGGGTATAGTATTATTGCTATTAATACATGTACTATTTGTAGGATTGGCAGGGGTGGATGTAGTTGCCTTGGATCCACAAACAGGAGGAACTCCAATGTTGAGTTTTGGCCCAGTTATGAACTGTGGATTGTTCAGGGCAAGAGGTGTAGCTACTGCAGGGAATGAGGTGGTACTGGAAGTGATGACAGTACTAGTGGGCGTAGCATTAGTAGAAGAAATGGGTGTGGAGGATATGGTTGTGGTTGTAGTGGTAGAGGTAGAGGTTGTAATGGCTGGTGAAGTAATTGCTTGACTCTTAGTTGCAGACACTATGGGCCATTTTCCTGCATTCATATTGCAGCTGCCCTGTGTGCTGGAAGAAGAACTCACATTTGAAGATGCCATACGAGTGATGTCAGCATATGAAGCTTGCGGTGTTGATCCACTAGATGTGGACATTTGATCCAGGGTTAGTTTAGGAGTTGTAGAAGACACAGGAAGGGAGTGCACACTATCGAGATCACTGCTGTCTGACTTGTCAGATGGGGGCATGCTGGATGTTGACTTGCGGCGAATATGCTCAGGTGACCTTGGACGATGATGATGCCGATACTGATATAGCATAACTCCACCCCCTTCACGTTCTACTGTACGGTCATGTGGGGGAAAACCACTTCCAGGTGGGAAGCCCTTGCGTTGGTAGTAAGAACTACAATCTGCTCTGCTTTGGTAATAAGAGTGTCCATATTGTGACACAGCTGGGCGCCTATTCTCATCACCAAAAAGACCTCCATGTACACCAGAACTGCTACCAGCACGACTGCCACTACTACTACGCCTCTTCTTACGCCTCTGCTTTTTTGTCACAACATGGAACTCTGTTTCTTCAGATGCAGTAGTAGAGACCACAACAGCTGGTACTCCATCTTCAGTTTTCTTCTTCTCATCCCCAATTCCCCGTCGCTTCCGACCACTAGTAGCCACTGTGCTGCACTCATCAGATGATAATGTGGCTGACCCATCATTGTAGTAATAATGCTGCATTTCTCCTGTACCCCATAACCTATGATTAACCACATGGTCTTTCTCACTGTACATTTCGTCATCTAGTGTTGCCTGTTTCTTTGGTCGTCGCAGTGATATTTGAGTTGAGAAAGACAGAGAATTACATGTTGAGTCTGTGCCACTTTGTTCTGCTGTTAAGTCCTCCAACTTTGTTTTGGAGATTTCCTCTAAACTATTTGATTTCTTCAGCTGTCCACCACTACCAATTTTATCACTCCCCCTATGATCTTTGGAACTCTGTTTGCTCCCAACCCTATTCCTACCAGATGCCTTCTCTTCATCATGCCCATCTTCAACAGCTCTCTCTCGCCGAGCCTTTGTCCCAGTAACCACATCTTCTCTTCGTATATTATTTCGCGGTTGTTTGTTGCCAAAGCCTACTGGCCCATTGCTATGGGCAGAGTTGTTCTTCGTTTTTCCCTTGCCCTCTGTGTTTGACTCAATAAACTTGATCAAAAACTCGATGTCCTTATCACCACGAAAACCTTCAATGTTTTGAGACATGATTACATTGTGATCGTTGTTTGCCTGCAAAACAACATACATTATGTTCACAAAGCTCGAGTGATTAACATGTAACTGCCCTCCAGGACAAACTTTCCCCACAAGTAAGATGGAAATGTAACATGTAAAAAGATAAAATTACGATAGCCCTTTATGTGCAATAAATTCTAACACACAAACCAGAAAAGTATCTATCATAATTCAACAACTGTCTTGTTTTCTTAGCATGTGTTTGATAAGGTTTGAAACATTTCTGTGATAATGTAACTGATTAACAATATTTAATTCACAATGTATCACCCTTACACTATCTCAGAAGGATTTGAGGTTCAAGACTAAACATGGCTAACTTCTGGGTTGTAGCAATTATGAAGGAACCAAGTGCCTCTGAAACATCAGTAAACTTCTACCAGACTACAAGGTGCTACAACCCAGAAAACAGCCATCTTTATGGCATATCTCATACATTGTGATCAAGAAAGCTTAATATATAATGCTAAGGGGCAGGACAAACATCCTGAACTGCTGTCTGTCATACAGAGCCAAATGGTTGAACATATTTTACTTGAAACTGAGAAAAACTTAAAATGAGAGCACAAAATAGGTGACCCAGTTAGCATTTCAATACAAACATTGAATGAAGTAACAGGAACAAACACTATTAAAACATTACTGTTGAGATATCAAAAGCCAGTAACCTCACAGTAGCAACACAACTTCAAGTCTGGATAACCAATACACACATCACACATGGAAGAGAGGGGAAGATCACAAAGTAACAGAACATACAGATAACCCATTCCTTCCATGTATACCATCAGATGTGAAAGCATTACATATAGCCTACAAAAGCAGCACATGCTGCTTACAGTGTGTGCCTACACTGCTAGTGTTTTATAGTTCCTTTAGTTAACAAAATACAGAGAGGTAGCACTCGATTTTCGCCGGTTTAATTTGTGCCGATTCAGAATGATTTGAAACCAGAAAGTAAAAAAGTGAAAAAAAAATATATTTTACTATTATTTATAATGTTTAACAATGTCTCTCGTACTGCTTCTATACTAAATTGTAATTCTTACATCGCTGATTTTGAATAAAAATTATAAATACAGTCATCTCTGCAATTACGTATGTTTCGTTAACGCAAATTTGCTCCAATGAGATCGATGAATCAGTAAAAGCTGTTTGTGAAATGCAAACTTTTGCATATGCGAGTTTGCTCTTATGCAATTTCATTCTGGACGCTTTAAATTTTCAAAGGACTAATTTAATCTCTGCAGAGGTACCGGGGTTATTTTAACTACGCACTTTTCTATAGGTCGGCGTCTTACATGAATGCAACTATCGCATGACAGCAGAGATGACTGTACACATCACATGAAAGAATCGCAGTCAATCGCGGGGACCAACGAATTGCCGATTGTAAGTGTATAAAATAAATTTTTTAAATTCCCTTTACTTTATTTACGTTATGTCAGATCTTTAAATGTAATGCCATTATATTACTTGTCAATGTTTGGGTGCTGGGATCGTATGTCATTGATTTACATTACAGAAAAATTTCAATTTACGCTGATTCCGCTTACGCTGGTTCATCCAGGTACGCATCCCCGGCGTAAGTCGAGGGCTACCTGTATAGTGTAAAACATAAGTATAAAAGAAAACTACTGATTATGCCCTTTTGACCTTTCCATCTTTCAGCAATATAGCTGAAGCCAGAAGTTAAGTTGCAGCTACTAGTTCTAATATAAGAAGATGAAATATTCATGTTACGTGAGAAAAAGTTACAGTAATTCAGGTTATCCTATGTAACAGTTGAGATTTTGGAAATAAGCACACATTCTCACTTATTTAACTGTTAAGCCAGTCTGGTGGGGACATACCTTCATCCTGCGAGACTTGCTCTTGCGATCATTACTGTTGGCAGATTCCAAGCGATAATTCTGCTGGACAGCATTGCCATTTTCATCAAAGGACTTGTTCTGGTTTATAAAACAAAACACGTCAGTAACAACCAAACAACCAACACAACATAAAACCACTGAATAATAATTAGGCAAAAATGCACTGTTTTCACTGCCTTTCATTCAGCAATATTTCATAGATGCAGAAGCAAATATAAGAATTTTACTAATACTACTATTACTACAACAATAAAATTTCTTACATTAAATAAGGAAACATATCATTAACATATGATTAGCTGATAGTATTTAAAGAAAAACAGATGTCAAATTATCCCTTTCACACATTCCTCTTACTATTTTCAGAAGGTACCAAATCATATTATTATAAAAGCAGAAGTTACTATCCCTGATACACACCATGAAGATGCTCAAGCGGTAGAGAGAAGATACAGCTCCTACTTGTTCTTGGCCCAATAATAATAATAATAATAAAACACACACACCAAGAAGTAGTTAAATGGTCAGCCCCATGTCGTGGCTAAGTTTCACTCCTGGGGGAAAGAACCCCTGGTACCTAAGAGATAGGATGCTGGGTGGACCCCAGAGCTGGTCTGGATGTAGAAGCTAAAAGAAAAATCCTTTTCCCCTACCAGGAATTGAAAACCAGTTGTCTAGTCATACTCGCTACGCTATACTGGTTCTATAAATCATAAACTGTTATATAATTATATAGTAATAAAACCCAAAGATTTCATACTATGAACCCCAAATCTCACCACTGATCACCCCAGATCACATCTTCACAATGCCCATTAACACTTTTTCTTTCCAACCCTAGTTATACTCATCATTACCCAAATCATAATTCTTTTGTTTGTGGAAAATATTACTTTACTCAGTTACAGTATTAAACAATCATAGAAGCCTCTGCAGCAAAAAATCCATTTCGAAGTTAAAGCATATTAAAACATACCAAGCAAGTAATCTCACCTTTCCATCCCCAGTCGCATCTTTGCTCCCATGGAACGTTAATCTGCTTACTGTTTCTGCAACAATTATATAACCTCTATATAGTACAAGAAATAACGTTTACTTACACCTGTACAAATATATATGAACTTCTATATTGCATAAGCTCATAGAAGCAACACATATCAAATCTAGCACATGATGTTTGTTATGTAATCTGCTGCTTTAATGGAAATATGCTACCCTGGAACAAATGTTTCAAGTTAAGTGTAGAGGGAAAAGAAAAAAGTATTACAATGTGGAACACTATAAATGCATATCACACAAAGTTTGACTGATTCAAAAAAAGAAAACTACCTCCACAGACTGCTTCAATGTTTTTCTTCAAGAGTATGGCCGAAACAAAGGATCTACAAAGAAACAAAACACAAAGAAGGAACTGAGGTTCTCACACTGGTGAGTATGAAGGTGACAGTCTTTTGGGTTGTAGCACCATGCAGTCTGATGAATTTAACTGGCATCTGAAAAGTACTTGACGCCTCCATCATCAGGGCACCCCAATGTCAGTAAACTTCTACCAGACTACATGGTGCTACAACCCAAACGAGTCATCTTCAAGACACAAAGAAGTTTGCAGCTGCAAGAGAATTTGATTTGATATATATGCTGTGACTTTATAAGACTGCTGACATTTCCTCTCCAAGCTCAGCAAGAAAAAAAAAAGCTGTTATAATAAAATGATACAACAAACGTATATTACACAACAAGGGCATTCACACACACACACACACACACAATTTTATTTTTTACATGTTAAGTGGCTATCTTACATTGCGTATGTACACAGTTTAATTTAAACATGTGGTATTAATTCTTTCAGTCTGAGGGCCACTTTGCATATGAACATTTTTTCACATAGACCAATGTTCCACAACCAATGTACCACTACAAGGTTCGGATGAGCCAATAATTTTATAAGATATTTCACATTCCCACATCATAGTTAGAAAATGGCATTATCTTATTTTCTGTAATTAAAATTTGTAATATACCCATATAGGCTCATCAATAGTTTTATCCAACAAATGCAATGTTTTGTTTTTATATAATTACATTCTTGTAAGACAAGTATTTATATGTGGATGCATATTTATTGCCATGTATAGTTTCATACCCCCCTTTCATGAGGCAGCATTAGGGTGTGCCATGGGTGAAACAAGGTTGCAGAATACTGGTATAGACAATACACAAAACTATAAATTCAAGTTCCTTTCTATACAAAAGCAATTTGCAGGCCACTTAGTTTTTCTGTTTTCATAATAAATATTCACAAAAATATTTAAAATGTTGTATATACAATATTTGTTCCACCTTTTTTGAGGATAAACACCATTTTTAAGAGCAGACTTGAATGGAAGTGAGAAAATTTAAAAGAAAAATAAAAGCATCAAGTTCTACTCTCAATCTGTAACAATGTAAGCATAATTTTACAAATCAAGACATATATGTTTTTCTACCATGACATATTTTAAGAAACCTACTGAAGATGTTAACCTATCAAGCCTAGAGGTCAACACCACAAATGCCAAAGCCCACCAATGGACACAATCCTGAGCCCAATCCATCTCCCATCATCGAAACCCATCCTCTTAAAAACTAATCTGAATGAAATCCTTCAATCCTATCCTTGTTCTTCCAAACTGATAATGTCCAAGATTTTCCCACAAATTTTGACACGCATTCCTAGTCTTCTCTACCCTACTGACAAGCACAGTCCAACATATCTTCCTTTTTTTGAAGATAACAATAAACTAAATTATAATATAAAACAGTATTGCATAAGTGATTGATTCAAATTCACCACGTCAATAAAACAAGTTCACTCACTATTCAACCTGTAAAGTACATTGCATCTGGTGACAGAAATGATTATGTCCGTCTTTGAACATGGCCAAATAAAGACAACACAACAGTATGAATCACCTATGTCAATACTTCACCTACACTTACCAGATGTCATTACAAGCTGAAAAGAAAGATCAATCATTCTGCCTTAATATCTTAATATTAGAGAAATTACAGACATTTGAACATGGGAGTCAGAAATTATCTGTGCATGTGTGAAAACATTTGGCAATTGGACATTTGTAAATTGTCTCTCACATAATCTGATAGCTCTTGTTGCATTTCCATCATAGTTCACACACAAATTTGGTATCAATATATTTTTCACTATGATATGTGTACATCTTTAAAAATATAAATGGCACAATAACATACAATGTGTCACACCATTCTACTAAGACATAAAATGTTTATAATTCCTTCAAGATTGGGAAGAAGAAAAAAATCACAACTCCTGATTTTCAATGTGTAATGGCCTTCCCTGAATAGGTGAAGTATCAACTTGATGTCACAGACATACTCGTGACAAAATTATAAGGAAAATAAGCTCAGGTTGTGCATGCTATCAATAATTCTTCTCTTCTATTATAACAAATTAAAATGTGTAATTCTACTGACAGTTTTAAAGAAGTGCAAAACTTTGCTTCTGAAGAAGGAACAGAACTGTCTTCAAAAGCAAAGTTGCAAGAGAATGTCTGGCCACAAGGAATAGAAACAGAGGGATGGGAAAAAATTATGCAACTAGAAACTTCGTGGTTACGCTTTAATACAGTTTGGGCGATTAAATTGTTGATGAAATGGGAAGGTATGCAACACAGAGACAGGGAAAATAACTTTTGGCTGGAAATAATGTAATTATGTGTATATTTAAGTAATTAAAATGAAGTATAATTTGGGATACTTTGCCTACACCTCCATGAAAACTATGTATCCTAAATAGCTCTAAAATATTTTTGAAATAAACCTTGCATAACCACTACATGAAATGACTAATATCACTCCTCTAGACTACCACTATTTGATTTGTACTGAAATTGACTGAGAAGTCATGTGCAATACTAACTTAGTATCATGTTGCTGGTAATGCACATCACAGTTATTGCTTCAGTGTAGCCCACAGTGCATCATAAGAATCTTTATCTCATAACTGAAAAAGAGTATTACTCTGAAGAAACAGCACAGCACAACAGAAATATTTAAGGTAAAAATTACTGACCATTCTAGCTTTTGCAGAACGCTCATAACATCTTTGTCTTCAATCATGTGATGCACCACGATTCCCCAACTGTCATGCCTGCCTTCAACAAAAATTAACAGTGATTCGTGCGACCTCTGTATCAATTATATTTAGGAATACTGTATTTATCTGCACCCATGATGATGTTTGGAACTATCAAATGTAACAATGAGCTACGTTGGCCTGCATGTTCAACAGGTTGCAACGCAACATTGCTGTACATGCTTAAAGTGGAAATACTTGATCTGTGTCCAGAGTAATCCCCATCTCTGGTCAATTATATTTAGATGACACAACACATGAGAAAATTTTTAAAAACATGACAACTGAAGATCAGGAGTGACTGACTATTCATGTTCATGAATACCATATAACTGTACCTTCAATGTATGCTTTATTTCAGCATGAATAGCAACTCTGGCAAATTACTTATACTCTCCATAAAATCTTCTCGGGTGATCAACCATGCCAAACGATTAAAAGACAAAACCATATTTCAGGAACCATCTCCGGCCCCATCATCAGGGTTCTGATGTGATTGGATGTTGTGGTTGTCTCCCATACATACCTGCCTGGCCAGACCCTAGCTAGTAACAGCTGGTGGGTGGAGTCAAGAGCTCATGTTGTGTGACCCTGCTTTCTATTGGTGTTTTGACTGGATTACTTGAGAATTATTTTTGTTACTGGATACCAGGTCCAACTCCATATATCCTGCTGTTTTATCCAGAAATGATGTTAAGTCGATGTTGTGTCCTGCTTCAATGCTGTGGTCTACTCAACACATCACAATTCTGGGTAAAAGAACAGGATATATGGACTGCCTGACAAAAGAAGTAAGCGATTAACCTTCATACCAATAATTTTAATAGGGATCAAGGCTACACTTTTGAGTCTCACCTGGTATCTAGTAACAAAAAAGCTCAAGCAATCCAGTCAAAACACCAATATAAAGCAGGGCGACACAACACAAGCTCTTGACTCCACACACCAGCTGTTACTGGCTAGGGTCTGGCGAGGCAGGCATATATGGGAGACAATTGCAACATCCACTCACATCAGAGCCCTGATGATGGGGACAGAGATGGTCCCCGAAATGTTTCTTTCGCCTTTTAAAAATTTGACGCTGCTGATTGCCTGAGAGGATTTTATTGAGTTATGTCACTGTGAAAGCTTCAAACCATATACTTACATTATATTTAAAAAAGTAATTAAAGTAAGGATTATTAAATTAATTATATCAATTGAGCCAGAATACTAATAAAATAGATACAATTATGTATTGGTTCTATTTAAACCCAGATATGAAACAAATTTTGACACCATGAAACTGAATGTTTCTTGAAAGCAGATTCTAGCCAACTATTGGCTTGCTGGGCCAGGAGGGAGACTTGAGATCAAAATGGGAACAACAGGTAAGGAAAGAAGTTGCAGAGAAAGAACACAGGAAGAAAATAAGGATTTTGAAATGGATCCTTTATGAGGATCATTCAGTTGTCAGATGGTAATAACCAAAATTTAACATAAAACAGCCAGTTCAACACAAAGTCTTCTGCAATGCCTATTGCCACTGAGAAGAAGCATCAAAATATTGGAAGTTAATGGATCATGACCAGAGGAAGAAGAGTTAGAATGGCAAGAGTAATACATCACATGCTCTGCTGTTGGTTTTAAATGCTGATGATATTAAGTAATAAAGTTAGGATGGTGCAATTTGTGGAAGTAAGAAATATAAAATGGCAATTATTTTAAGACATGTTACCCCGAAAATATGTAAACTCAGAATAAGAACTGACAGCAACGCCTTAAAATGCTTATGAAGATAAAATGATTATTATTGATGCATTTACATTTTCACTCTTCTTCCCTTACACTGTTTGTCTTGTGATGAGGAAACAGATTTCTTACTACCCTGAAGAAAACTTGACCAACATTCTGGTGCTTAATCTGAAGTTAACCTTTTCAGAAAAACTTCAAGCTAACCCTTTTAAGCCCTGTCAATGAAGTACATATACTACCCATTTTAATAACAAGTAACTACATTTTTTCCAGAGTGTATCTATAGGTTTTGTATGATTCTCAGAGTAAATAGTAATTGTTTCCTAAAATAGCATTAACCAATTGATCTTTCTAATACAGATGTCCTGTGTTTTCTTTGTGGTAGGGACTGAATTATTACATATTATTCAGGGAACTTCAGTTTCAAAGAGTTAAAGATGTGGGCATTTACACAGTTAACCAGTTAAGTGGACATGACACGATGACAAATACAGCCCTATTTTTATTATAATGATTGCGACATTTATGCGCATCATGTCTTATATGGCAGCTATGATTTTTGGCAATGCAAGCACAACTTATGTGCTTATCAGCCCTTCAGTTCTGAGTGGAGATGCTTACTGACTGAAAGTAGGCATAGTTAAGACTTTCAACATTAAAGTGGAGCCTAGCAAATTGATTAGCATGTGTAGCAGCAGTAGTACAACAAAATGGATGCAGTGACATTTCTAAGAGTGAACATAGCTGTAACACTAACATGAAACATGAAAATTTCATCAAGCTGCCAACAAAGCATCACATGAGATTATGTCAGTGACATGCATCATGGTATATGGACAAAGATTGATGCTATATGCCAAATATTTCCTACTTAATGGCAGTAAGCCACTGGAACATGGTACAATCAACAATTTTTATAAAAAGCAAGCCAAACTCAAAACTAAAATCTAGAAACTAATGGAATGGCATGGGCTGACATGAAATAATGAAGTCACTAGTATCTTTATGTTCCAACAGCAGCCAGATAAGAGTTATTTTTCAAAGAGGAAAATACAGGAAAAATTATGCACTTGTTACAGCTCCAAAGAAAATTTCACGTTGATGCTGGGTTGAGTGCTACAATCATGACTTGTGCATGACTCTATGGTAGCTCATTAAGAGGTGGAAGAGGAGTGTGACTGAACAAGTAACGAACTCATAGAAATACATGTCCAAAAACACTGTAGACAATTATACCATATGGGCCAACATTCAAAAGTGACCCATAATTAACAGACCTGAAGTATGAATTCCATAATTTGTACACCACAATTTTGAAGTGCTGCAAGGACCAATTTAGCTGGTTTTCCCTTTAAACTGATCTTTCAAACAATTGTTTCATAAATATATAATGAAAAATGGCAATAATACTGGATTTTTAAGAATTCAAAGCTTCTAAAATTTGTTGGACACTGTAACATTTAAATTTTGGTAGACTTTTAATAACATACAAAAGGAGAAATAACTCCGAAATATATACAGCGGTTAGAGAGCTTGAATGTAAATTTGGAAGCTCAAGATATGCTCATTGTACATTTATAAATACTTCTATAGGCCATTTTCCATTACAATTCATATGCTTAATACATCTTTAAAATGCTGTAACAATTTCTAAAAAAGTATTATAGATATATACAAATGAAGTTCATGTTTCTACATAACCAATGCAAAGATACTGCAAATTGTTAGTGACTGCTAGTAGCAGACATCTTTAAAATAAAACTTGAAACAAACATATCTAGAATCATATCCATGATGAAGTCGAGACAGTGGGAAGCTTATTCTGGGACCCTCCATGAATGCATTAGAGTGAAACCATGCACACAGTCACTTAAGCATCCCTAATTTTGTCTGAACGCAATAACAGAAATTTAATGTTTTCATCTAACAACATATTGCTGCATTTCTACCAAAGTACAGTACCATAATATGGATATATTATATGTAATTTTAAACTTTCAAGAACTCCTTATTGAGAATATTTTGTAAACAAGTAATTTCCTCATTCATTAAACAAGTGATGTGATATATAAAAACCAAGCCAGAGTACTACCACTGCTTACAGATGCAAGATAAGTGATCATCTAAACAACAGAAGTTATAATTTAATTTAGAAAGTACCCTCTAGTTCAACAAATGTAAGACAGTAGATATTATATTTGACATGGATACAAACTTTTTACACATGAAACCAGAATGTTAATGCAACAGGTTAACCTTAAATAATGCAAAAGTTTCCTCTACATGAACCACTATTATGCAGTAAGTGTTGGTGGTGCAGGGATTAAAGAATTGCACAATCACAAAAACGCAAATGTTTCAACATTAAACAGATAAACCACAAATTTATGTGAACTTGTGTAACTAAATTAAACCTTATTTACTGAAACCTACACCACATCAGGTAACTGTCCATAAATGTAAATATGTTCAACATTTCTTCTGCATGCAATTTATGCTGTGTTAAAACGCTTCATTTCTTGCTGTTTAGTTTATCTACTAACAAATAATAAGACAAAAAAAAAAACATGAGCTTTAACTGTAATTTAAACACCAAGATTCGTAGTTGATTATGCCATAAAAATAAACTGGAATGCTAACTTAGAGGCATCAATTCTCAGGACTTCTCACAAAGGTAATTTTCAAGTGGGTGAACAAATATTAGTCAACAGCTTACAGTGCTTCCAAGTACATACAAAAACAAACTACTACTACTGCAGGGAACAGCAACCCATTAGCCACTTTTATTTCACACTGGACATTTTATACAGATATAAAATCTGAACACTCCTACAGCACCATCTATTAAAAGAATTTGATCACATTATACACACCAGGTGTCCACAAATTATCAGACAATTCAAAGGGTGTGTAATTAGTTATTTTTAACACAAAAAAACTTTATGTACCACAGAATAATTATATAACAATCAAGCTTTTTCACATGCAGTAATGGAAGTTCATAAACAAGTTTTTCATGTGTGTTATAAATAAATAACAACATGCGGTACAAATCAGCTACTAATTTATGACTGCCTGTATTTCATAGTAGACACCAATTATGACTGTAAATTTAATTAACATGGTAAAAAGACTGAAAATTAAAAATATCCTTCATTGTGTAGGTAAATTTTTTAACAACTAAAAACATTAGGGATGTATTTTATTAGAAAATAGCATGTCTACTCACTTTCCCAATGAACAGCTTCTCTTAGTACTAAAATAGTCCAATTCAGATGACTATGGCTTCATGATTCATTGCAGAGCTGCACAAAACTGATACAATTCCCTTCTCTACTTTAATGAAACTGGCATTCAATGTATTTTAACATATCACTTCATATACAAAAAATACAAAAAGTATTCAATAAACAAGAAAGTAGCAGCAAAGAAACAGGAAACAATCTTCCACATTTTCCCCAAAACTTTAATGAATATTTAGCTAACAGATCAAGTGTGCAATGAAACAAGAGCTATAAAATGTAGCAATGAGTAAGCTCCCCACAGCAGTTTACCAAGAAAGATTTTAGGTTCTCCCGGTAGTGAGTAATGTCTACCTGACTACATGGCACTACAACCCAGAAGACAGCCATCTTTTGTACTCACCACCATGATAATCTCAAACCACACTAAGAACTATAAAACATTCCAGGTATATACTTATGTCTCTTCACCAAACTCCAGAACAAAATTATGATATAAAGCCAAATAATGATTTCTTTGAAAACATGGCAAACTGAAATATCTGAAAATTACAAGAACAAATCAAAATTGCATAACTGCCACGATTCAGTTCAGAATCTTATCTTTTCCATCTAAAAATCTAAACATGTTTATAAAACTAACAAATTTTGGTCTTACCCTAAAGAAAAACACTATGAAGGTAAAAATTACACAATGATGGACTTTTACAATTTATAATTTTTATAAACAGCTGGGGTTGTCACAGAAAGAATGAGATGGGCAGGACACACAGAACAAGGAAAGACCAGAAATTAATAATTTTTTGTTACAAAACCCATAGAGAACAGACCCACATGGAAAACCTAGGTGTATAGGAGATTAAAATAAATCTTACAGAAAGAGGGTGCAAAGATGTGGAATGGATTCAAATGGCTCTATATACTGTTCAGTGACAGGCTCTTGTTAACATCATAATGAACCTTAGGGTTCAATGTAAGCAGGAAATTTCTGGTCAAAGAAGTGACAAATCAGTTACATATGAGAGACTGCTCCATCAGTTTTAAGAAATTGTGGTAAATGTAACACATGTAAACTTAAGAAATGAATTAACCTCAGGCCACAAGCTCTAGATGTTACACGCAAAATTCAAGTCACTGTTCCTGATAAATTTAACAAAGCACAGAAATGCAGCAGAGGACCACAATTTTCCCAAGTAAATCTGTCTGCCCAGTTACTATGCAAAGATGTGAATCGTCACAAAGAAATATAACAATTTAATGTTAAAATTTACCTGCTACTAATGACATCTTCCAATAAAAGCACTTTTCATGCAGTTAATTACTCCTTTTTTTGTTAATTTAAACAAAATTATAAACAACATTAAACACTAAAACATTTCAATTTAAACATTCAAGTGTTGCAGAAACTTAAACCATAAACTTGATAACCGAACTGTTTTGTGGCCCTGAACTGTTATTTATTTAAATGATTTGGCAGTACATGTACCAACATTATTATACCCATCATCCAAATGATGTTCATTTTATGAATGCACTGATAAAAGAAAAATAACAGAAAAAATCAATATCACTGTGTGTCATTGTTGTCATAACTACTAGCACAAATCCACTACACAACTGCACCGCCACCACAATGCAACAATACATAAGCATGCAAATGAATAACCATATGCACCATTGCATTTCGCATCACATGAACAGTATGTTAGAAAGAAATAAAAGAAAAAAATGACAAAAACAAATGGTTTTCACAACAATAGTTACTGAATAATTTAGAGTCTGAAATCAGACAAAACAGTTTCCAATCACTACCTAATTATATTTAATGTTCAACACTCAAGTACAACAATGCGATGATTATTATAAAGGGAACTATCCCGAGACACCACTGCCTTGAAAATCACAAATCAACAGTGGGACACCATAGTATTGCCAATAACATGGAATTTAAAACAAATTTTGCATACAAAAAATTGAACAGGACTAGCCATTAGGTTTCCCACATACTGAATTTTGTTCAGTCATGAAAAAATATAAAATAATAAAGGATTTTGGAAATTAGTTTTTAAACGAATAACATATCACTAGGACATATGAACCACACACCTATTGTTTTTAAGTCTAACAATGTGTCCTGTACTGGTGACAATTCAAGGTGAAGAGGCTAGTAGATGATACATAATACTAATATTTGTAACTGCATATTTATTTCATGTACATGCAATTATCTTGTGTCACCAAAACACCTTAAACCTTAAATATAACCATGGGATTATATAAGTTCGTTTTGAAAAGAAAATGAAAATCATGAATCATGACTGACACAAATAAGAACAGCTACAAAAATATATTTTCTACAAAAGACAAAAATGACAGAGGCAATGCGTGGGGTGGGGTATGTTTCCCAAAATGATGAATACAGATTATAATTCCAAATATTAACCTCAAGCGTATATATCTTTTCAGGACACAATGTATATATAAGACAAATGACAATTTCAAATATGAGAAAAAAACTTATGTAAAGGTGAGAGATGAAACTTTCAGATACTTAAAAGAAAGGAAATAATTGTTCTCAGATTATGTGGTAACACCCATAATATGCAGGAAGATAATTAAAATATTCCAAGCACCAAGAAAGGCCCCCACCAAAAGCAAAACATAATTAGTTTAATATCCTCAAACTTAAAAATAATACAAACTGATATTTCTTATGTTACATAAATGTGAAGCATTTACACTTTGGTCTTTTTGATCTACTGATTAATGGTACAGCAACATGATAACAAAAACAGAACTGGAGCACTAGCCCACATAGTTTGTTACAGTTTTCCTCGTACATTATTCAGGCCCTGCGAACCAATTACGTAGGGACTTCACTGAAAGGATCCTAGCACTGCATGCTGTTGTCCCTTCACATAATTTTCAAAAACTCCAATCAAGTTGATAAACTGTGAACTAAATGGCCACTTCTGAACCTACTTATAAGCAGTAATAAAGGCCTAAGCACATGTGCATTTGTGAATGTGTGTGCAGGAAGAGGATGAAGGGAAAAACAGAACACTATCAATAATTTTGTTGAAAAACAGAAAAACAAACCACCTCCCCATCACTAAACTCCACTTTCTTTCTTTTCCCTATAATCAATCAATCAATCACTCACCACTAAGGTCCATAAATGTAAACCCACAAAAATTCCTCCAATGTGTTAACGGGACACTCCCATACATATGGTTGTCTTGGGTTTCAATCACACTACTACCTCCATCGAGCTGCTTCCTCCCGCCATGGTGCTTTTTGTTCTCCACTTGCTTATCATCATCACCTGAATAGACCAGGAAATTTTCAAGGGTCAGGTTACTGAGGAATAGTGGCCAAATTAATGCAATACATCGTATTAGTGGAAGAGAAAATGAAAGAGAAAAATAAAGGAGAGGCACTTCATACTGTAACACAAGCAGATCATTATATAAGCTTCTTTCAACTATGGATGCAATGTGTGCAAGCACAACTGGTGATAACCCAAACTCCTACTACCATTACCAGATAATCAAAACTACAGGATACAATTACAGTGCATCCAATGACAAAGTTAAATGCAACTGATACTTCCCAGCTCCAAGTAGGAACAACATGACTCACTGCCAAGCACTACAAGATTTTCCTGGCATGAGTCAAGTAATGCTCCTAAAAACAGTAAAAATCAACTTACCTATGTCATAAGACGTCCTGAAAAACCTGTTCCTGCACAAGCACTCTCTCTCTATGCAATTAAAGAAGTTTAAATGCACACAAGACACTTCTTCATAAGTTTTCCTTTTACTATTCCTCCATCCGCAGGCTTTGTCTTTCAAATTACCCCACAAATAAAAGTGACATGGGGTAAGACCGTGCTGACCATAAACCATTACATATTGTTATTCTGTCAAAAAATATCCTTTCCACAGCCTTCAGAGAATTGTCTGAGGTGTGGGCAGTTGCTGAATCCTGCTAAAATGAGCATGATGGTTCCTCATCTGTAAGCTGCGTGAAGAAATCTGTAAATATTAGTCTCCATACCAATCAGAACTGTTTCTGCAGAGTACGGACCCAACAATTTGTTTAGCATCCATTATGCATCACACAGCAAGAGGAATTTTGTGAATGAACAGAACTTTATAGCAATATTAAATTTCACATGACTCATTCAGAAAATCATGCTGTTCAACAGTATAATGAACCTAGTCACATAAATAACTATTAATTAACATGTCATACACAGTTACACCACTGTCTGAATAATTTTGGTAGCAGATGCTGAGTGCTTGGTAACAAGTCAATAATTCCTGCAGGTAGCCATTAAGTAACAAGTGCATTCAACTTCATCAGTGGACACGCTGTACAATGCACAACAATGTAAACATCTTCATCTGATATATGAGTGGTGTTCAAATGTTGCCAAATTGCCCAAAAAATCTTGCAGGAGAGACACCTTTGTAATTATCAAGAACTTCCTTTTTCAGAAAAGTCCCATTTCTCAGAAGCTTTCTTATTTGTCATACTGGCAAAGGAACTTTTAAGGTGATACAAACACCTCATGAACACTACACCTCAAGAATTTATCAGTGGAGTGGCTACTGCAGTTACACATTTCTTTGGTGGAAATGAAGATTAGTGCCACTTTTCTTTACTGGAGAATTCGCCTTCTAGAAACAAAATGTCAAGCCAATACTTCAATACAGATTGTACTCCTCCTGAAATGACAGATTCAGACCTGCTGACAAATCCTTGCAAAATTTGCTGAATCTGTTGTGATATGGTTGTACAATTATGAACACCAAAATTCTTCAAGTTTCATTTAGTTCTTGCACTAATATTCTTCTGCTACTATTTATAATCTCATACATCAGCACAAATGCCACACAACCAATAGAAGGTACTGACTGTTCTTAATGTGCTTCCATCACTATTCAGAGTAATCACCAATTTGCTACAGCATATCAAACCAGACGATAATATAGCATTTACATCACAGACGTAATATTATAGGAATTAATTTCTTTCCATATTACAAAGCTTTTTAAAAAATAATGTTCACATCAAATCTTAATTCTATGTATGTGTGTTAACAAATCCCTGAAGCTGGAGAGGTAATGTCTACTAGTCACATCTTCTTGATCCTTATAAAAATGTTTAAATTAACCCCTTGTGTACCGTCAAAATATTTGTCAAAGGAAATTCAAATCTTCGTAACAGTGAAACATGCCACAACAGATCGCTCTTTATCCTGACCAATCCCCAATTCTGACTTCAAACAGTTATGACAGGAAACCTGTTACACAAAACAGACACATCCAAGAGCCAAGAGAAGCAAAGCAGCAGCTTGCATTGCAACGTGTCCTCACCTCAGGAGAGGGCAAAATAGGAACAGATGGGACAACAAAATCAAGAGATGGATGGATGGATGGATGGATGCCTCCCACTGTCGGCTTTCACGTCTGTGAGAACGCACCTGAGCCAAGTGAAGTTGCTATCCACCTGGTAGGAGGTATTGACAGATAGCTCACATGCTGCTTGGGAGGCATGCTGTGCAGCAAACTACCTGCTGCTGCTGCAGTCTTGGATACTTCTGCTCCACTGTTGCTACCAGGGGGCTGCTTCATGACAACATCGCTCCCTGTACAATCGCATAGGTAGCATCAATGTTTCTTTTTATTCTTTTTCTTTAAGGGGAAAGTTGTGTAACTCCTCATCTCTTTTCACTTTGTTACAAAAAGCTCTTCAATATAGCAATAAAAATTGTGAACAGACACAATTTACTAATACTCCATGTCACTGTCTTCCTAACAGACAAAGACAAATAATTCTGAGCTGATCAAGTCACATTTTATTTTATTTTTTATGTGGTTGCTTAACAACATATCTTCGACAATTTTCTGCTCAAGAAATGGATTGTTCTTTTTAAACTAAGGGTATTCACCATTTCCAGTGTATTTTATAACATAACTCACACATTCTTTCTTACAGGATACATTTCTGTACATAAATGTTATTAATCTATACTAGCTGCCAATTTTCAATCTGCTTTAGAATTGAAATGTTCTAGGCACACCCTCCAATGGGACTCATGGAATATGTCACATGAACTGGACACAGTACAATCCAATACTCAGTAGACAGTAAGACTGAAGGTTGATGTTTGATTCTGTATTAGCTGTCTGCTGTTTATTCATGAGCAATTTTTTTTGTTTATTTTGATTAATATTGTCTTTTAAAAATTATAAAAGAAAGAGGACGGAAACAATATTCAGAAGCAAACAGTATTTTCAGGACTTCTTCACACACACGCAAAGTGAAAATAATACTCCAAAAATATTCAAAGCCTGGGCACAGTAATATACAACAAAGGGATTCAGTACATAGTAAACTGAAAGATTCACATAGAATCTACTCCTAATAAAACAGCCAGTGTTCATCATGCTCACCTGCATAAGAACACTGTTTCTGCATTGTGTGAAAAATTTAAATTAAATTCTGACAGTAGCAGCACTGGTAGCAAAAAATTAAAACGAGACTATGGTGGTGTCTGGCAGACTACTGTGTTGGTGCATTTGGCAGGAATCTGGTTAATGTCTCCATACAGATGTTTTCAAATTTAATTTACTTGATAAATTTTGCATTTCAATGTGATTTGCAAAGACAATGCTGTAATAAACTGTAATAATGCTCAATACAAAAAAGTTCACTCCTGTAACTGATAGGTCATACATACTACACCAGCAATGAAATATTCAGCCTCTTCGGGGAAATATGGGCAGGCTCTCCACAAAATAAAAACAGCCAAAGCAAATTATTCAGATGATTGATTTTTACGAATATCAAACAGCTTCAAAATAATACAATTTCTCAAAATTAACCTTCATTACTGTAGTATTCAAACACATGCCTCCAGTAGACTGTCACTACTGTAGATTTGTAATGAAAGTATATAAGTTTAGTGCTTCAGGTTCCCAACTAAGAACTGCATAGAACCCACATGTTAGGTAATACAGTTGACCTATGTATCAGACAGAATTTTAATTTGTTCATAAGTATCAAGGTGGAGGCTTTAAAATTGTGAACGATAAGCATTAGAAAACATAGCCCATAAAAAATATAAATAAAACAAATTTCAAAGCAACTCACATTCTGTACCCTTATGTTCATTATCCCACTGTCCATCTCCCAGATGATACAAGTGAATATGGAGCAGAAGCAAAATTAAACTGACAGGGAAAAACTGAAAGACTCAGACAAAAACCTGTCCCAGTGCCACTCTGTCCACCACATGGACTGATCTGAGAGCAAGTACAGGTCTCTGCGGTGGGAAACTGGTGACAAACCACCTATACTATGGCATAGCACATATGTACTTGGCCACACATAAAAAAACCCACTGCAAAGTGAAAATACAATTTACATTATAACTGAAAACTTAAGAGATAATACTCATCTAAATATGTAACGAAGTTTAAGGTATAATTTAGGCATCATTTCAAGACTGGTGAAAACCATCATCAGCTGCAGGGTTTAGGCCTTCTGACCTGTTCTGATAACTGGATTAGATGAACTGATCTTCCCTTCTCTTCAGTGGTTGACCTCTCTTCTTCCTTTAGGATAGTATTCAAATGGCTTCTGAAGAATTCATTAAGTTGGCACTCAAATAATTTCAAGTAGATCCACTGGTATTCTTTTGGCTGAATTTATTTAGCTCCCACCTCTTATTTATGTTATTCTTTTCACCAATTTTTCTGCCATCTGCCACTAATCTCAGGAATCTCATTTCAGAAGATGCATTTTGCTGGAGTTACATACAGACTGTTGATTCCCACAACCCTTGAGGGGTAGGGATGGAACGGATGGGGTGTACATTGCTATGTATTAAATTATAATCAAGCTATTGTCAGAATGATCTCTGAAGTCAGTTTGTATCTATTGCAGATTGTGCTATATAAATAAAAACAAATTAGAAATAATCTTGTAAGTCAGTTTATGTTTGTTACAGACTGAGTTTTACATACACAACATGCAATATAGAGAACCGAATAAAGTTAATTCAAAATAAAAACACACCACAACTAATGACCCCAACACTACAAACTACTAATCACAGTTTTCTACGTATTAGCACCAAATTACTCACTACAACAAACTGCAGATTATTACACAGAATACAAGCTCAACGGGAGTGATAATGTAACGTACGAAATTTATTTTTTAAAAAGATCAAGAATTGACATGAGGATGAGAATGGAAAATGTTTCATGCGCAAATGTTAACACATGTTATTACATAATTATCATTTTAAGAAAACACTGTGCAAATGTGGATGTGGACAGTCAATGAGAAAACATACCTTTCCTTTCATGAAACATTTTTGTTCCCTACCAACTGTTTTCATACATAAAATTATTTTTTAATTCAATACAACAAGAACACAATTTTCCTAATACACATTTGTGATTTAGTATAATTAAGATAGATATAAATTTGTATTCTCTATGCTGTAATAGTATGTTATCTCAGCCATCACTCCACACAGCTTCAGACTCTGTTAATAAAACCAAGTATATAAACATAAAAAAGGCAACTCAAAAACACCAAGTATTATTAGAAATTCTTGTGATGGTCATGAGTTGTAACATAATGAATACTTTAAAAATGTCATTCCCGTACACCCTAGTTAGGAAATGTAAGTTTTAAATGACATCAACGTGTTATTTTTCAAACTTCCAAATGTCCTCCTTTACCTTAATACAATTCTAAAATACACAATACAAGACAATTTGGACATTGTGTATCACTGACCCGTTCACTACAAAATGTCACTTTGCTTCACCGATTTTACTTTCAGCTGGCATTCATATAAATTTTATTCCAACATTAGGTCAAAACTTAAGTCCAAGGAGCTGAGTCTTTCAGAAGACAATAGGTGTCCAGCTGATTAAGAAATTCCTTGCCCTTTATGGAACCTGAAGGTTAATTACTAACTTCACAGGAGCTAATGAGTGGAACACATACTGAGCCAGAAGAATCCAGTCCACATCCACAGCTTAAAAGCTGTTTCAATATTAACATCCGATTTATGCCTTGATCTCCCAAGTGGTCTTTCCCTTTCAGGTTTTCTGACTTAAATTTTGTACTCACTTCTCATCCAAACACGTGCTGTATGTCTTGCTAATCTCATCCTCCTTTATTTGATGATCACAGTGTTTTTTAAGGAGTATAAATTATGAAAATTCCTCAACACACAACTTTCTCCAACCTCCTGTACCCCTATCTTTAATAAAATACTTTTCACAACACCATTCCAAAATACCTTCAATCTATGTCCTTACCTTACAGCAAGAGACCAAGTTTCACTCACATGTAAAACAAAAGCCAAAGTCATTGTCTTATACTGTATATTACAATGTCAATTGCTTAAGAAGACAGACAGATAAATGATTCTGAAATGAATGGAAGTAGGCATTCTTCAAATTTAATGCAAAGTTCTTTATGAGTATAAGTCATATCTGTTAATGAAGTTATGGATATGAATTAAATCAAAGTTGTACCTGGATATTAAGATGTATCTTTGAAGAAATGTAGTTTCTGACCACATGATAAACAGATTTGCTTGATGGCAAAAAACTGAATACCAATACAAGTTGTGGGAATAAATAAATAAATGTGAGGACATCAGTGCAAATTATTTCAATGCTATTAAATCCAAATAAATTGCAAAACATATGTATATGTACAAAGCTAAGTCAGTAAAGATATCCAATCTTTAACTAAAATCAAAAAGTTCACAACTTTTAGTAGCAAGTTCCAAAATCACCTTCAGGACAAACCATTCAGCAGTTCCTGAACTATTACATGTGGATAGGTAGGCATGGCAAAGCTAACACGCACATGTTTTTCGACTTTGAGTTCAACACCACCTACAAATACTTGAAGTGTTCATGGAAAAAATCTTGAAGTCCAAAGCAAAGAATATGGATTATGGTGCTGCGATTATGTTTAATGAGGGTTTTATGAGAAACTTTTGTACCATCACCAACACAGTTCTTTCAATTCATCAGTACAAACAACCCAAAATTGTGCTAGTTTTGTTAATTCAAGCAACTTTTATCTTACATGAAATAATAAACTAGCGCAACAATCACCACTTTATTATTACGTATTTATTTAGACAGAGGCTAATACGATAATTTAACAAAATACAATAAAACATAACAGTGACTTGCTATGGAGTATATCAGTTCGATCTGTGAAGAACAAAATGGCCAAACATACCCTTCTTGGGACGGCATTAAAAAAGGAGCATTCCACATATTTATGACATGTCTTATGTCTAGGCATATACAACACACAATTACTGCCTGTAAAACAATCACAATATGGTGAGATAAATAATTATGATCAAAAACATGGTTGGTACTAACCTTTGGTGGCACTGCTACTCCTGTCCTCACGGTTACTGTTACTGGTTGATCCCACAATACACTTCACTGAGTTGTATGAAGATGGAAGTTGCAGGGGACTCTGCTCCACACCATTCACTACACCACCACTCTTCTCACACTGCAAGCATATTTTTCACCAATAAGGAAATAAATAAAAACTTATATGAAGAACCACATGTGACAGCAAATCCACCAACAAAGGAAAAAAACAAAAAATTATTACCACTAATACAACACTAAAGGTTCTAATGCAATTATTACGATACTTAACCCACAACTGCCAAGTGGGATATAATTAATTAATCCATCCTCATTTTACTGTTTGGTTGATTAAACAGTGACTGGCCATCACTGTGTCAACAAAAACTGTTGGCTGAACATTCCAATGCAAAATCTGCCACTGGACATGATCCTGAGAAATGTAGTCCACCTCCATTAATGCTATCCTGTCTCTTTCTCAAACTTCCAACTGGACATTTTCAGACAATTTCTACCAAAATTCTGCATGTACTTGCCTGTACCACCTCAGCCACAGGCTTAGCTCATAACGGTAATTAATTAAAAATGTTGCAATTAATGAAGTTAATATTCTCCTTCTTACAATTCCATTTTCAGCATCTCCTCTGATACCTTCCTCCAATCAATTTCATTCTATGATTGTTCAACAAACACCAAGAACTTCAAAATCACTTGAAATTAATATTCTAGGAACCTATTATGCAGAGTAACTTTAAAACAGCATAAGATCATTCTGCCAGCAAGTTTATTTTTCACTTACTGTAAATCAAAGTTGTTGTCTTTTTGGCAAAAATATAATGAGCCCGATGCCATTTAGTCTACCATTAAAACACAAATTTGACTGCCACTAACAACTGGACACAGTCCACTGATAACCTCCGATTCAGCTTTGGTTTTTTGGTATGACAGTAAACCCTGCTCTGAATTACCATCAAAATATTAGGTGTCAACACTTTACCATTTCTTTGAAAATACATAATTTTATGTTCCACTTTCTTTAGCTTTACTTCATGTCTTGTAAAAGGGACACACTTACATTGTCTCATTATCTGCAAAACCTCAGTTAGTGTGCTTTCCTTACAGCATAGGTGACCAGGGTTAAATTCCAAATGAGATCTTTCTTAAACGACTATGTCTGTTATAGCTTCGGAGGCCAAAATTTGTAATTATTTTTTTAAATCTTTATTTATTTTCATCCTTCCTTCCTTCATTCACAACAAAGGATAAAAGAAGAACAGTTGGTTAATCAACACGTCACATCTAAAATTAAAGTTGTTACTACATAACACCATTCCAGAATGTCTTGCCAGTCTGATCACTAGCTTTCATGTCCTTATGCAAAAGTTTGTGTGTATGAGATAGTTTGGGAAATTCCACCTCCTAGTACAGAAAATTATAAAGATACAATCAGTTGCCTCTCTTGTCTTGACTTGAACTTCAAAATGCCAAGAAATGTCTATTTGATGACAATCCTGAGGAAGTAAAACAAGAGGTAACAAACATAATACTGCTTACACTTACTGCAAGGGGGCAAATAAATATATGAGATCACGTAACAGTACTGCAACATTATCAAAGATAAGAAGCAATACTGAAAAAATTATCAATGTTACTCAAAACTTCAGCTGGTGCAGAGATCATGCGCTAGAAAAGAATGTTACAAAACATAATTCTCATATCCCTGGACTTGAGAAAAGGAGGGTTATTCATCAAACCCATAACTAGTATTTTGTTTCATTAAAACCACAACTGTCCTAAGACAATTTCTGAAGGCAGTTTTTTGAAACAGATATTCATAAGATAAATAATTGGTTACAATGAAAACTATATTTTTGTCAATTGTAAAAATGTCAGTAAAAGAATGAGAAGAGAGATGCAACTGGACTTTTAAAAATACACATTAGACAAGGTGGAAAAGTGAAAAAGGTTCAATCCACAAATGTGTAAAAAAATGCAAAGTTTTGAGTTACAATTCCTAAAATCAATAAAAATAAACAAATAAAAAGGCAATGACAAAATTTGAATAAACCAAACAATCCAAACATAAATAATTGGGAGTAAAATGCATGCAGTTTTCAAACTGCTTTCCTAATAAAGTTGCTGAGATATATTTGCCATGAAGTTACAAACTTATATAACACCCACGTATATCAGAGTAAACAACAATTAAAAAACCGAACTTAATTTACAAAATGAAGTTTACAACCTACAGAATAGAATCCACTTCAAGATAAGATAAGTTACAAGACAATTTCTAGTGACAGTGTGACATAATCACTGGCCTTCTCTACTGAGAGGCAAAAGTGCACATCTCTGATCTTCCCCACCAAAAAAGAGAGTTGGAAGGGTGGATCGATCAAAGATTCCTTTTACACACACACATATATATCATACATAGCGTATATGAAATGTTTGAAGCAGAAACTAAAGTTTCAATAGCACTGATACCATTGCACATCACTTCAAATTCTCAGCTTATAATTATTATTTTCAGAACTGACACTAATTTTACTTTCAAAGAAACAAAACCTTATACAAATTTTAAAGCATATTCTTTTTTGTGTACATGTATATATTTTAAATTGAAGCAGACAAATTATAAGTACAAACTGTAACATAAATATGGTACAACCTAACACTAGGTTAACTTCAGTGACCTCAATCAACATTTTCAATAACTATCTGGCAGAACTTCAATACCAACATGATAAATGCATATTTTCATACATTCGTTAGATAATGTTTATTTTTGCTTTGAAGCTTATTTAATGACATCACTATCAGCAACTCAGACTAAACAGCCCTTCAATTTTCAGTGAAGTTAGAAAACAAATGCACTTTTATTCTCACTAAGTTCTTATAAGATTTTCCTTGATTAAATAAACCATACTTTTATTAATACATTTAATTTTCATTCACACATTTATAACCAAGACATTTGAATGATCATTCAACATCTTCTGAACAGGTATCTAAGTAATACAATCTACAAGGTTAACACAATCAGTAATCCATAAAGATGTAAAAGAAAATTTTTCTGTCACTAAACATACCTGTATGATTCCCAGTGGAAATGCAACAGTGGTGTCAACATCCCCACCATCCATCACATTCTTATTCTTGGCACTGCAGTCACCAAGGCCAACCTCTAATGTGGCACGACTGGTGTAGTTAGGAACTCGAGTTGCCTCGCTCCTCTGGATCACCTCCAACTCAGTGCCTACTTCCTGATCCATAACATCACTGCATAAGTCACCACCAAGCAACTTCCCACCCTCACCGCCACTTAGACTCGCTATGCCACCCGCACCCTCCATCGCACTCTCCCCCACCACCACACCACTGGTCTTTGTCTCCTGTACATTCTTACTCAAGTCCCTAAGATCAACAACCATGAAATCAGCTTTTGACACATTGTTTGGAGTCTCACCTCCAGCTTGATAAGAAACATTTGTTGAAGAGTGAACTGGCATTGCGGTTGTAAATTCATTCGCTGACAACGTATGTCCCAGTTCCCTTCGCTGTTTATTTTGCTTACTTACAAAGCCTCGAGTGTCATCAAAAAGTAGGGCAGCAGTCGCTGCTGAAGAGAGAGGAGCAGTGGGAGGGAATTCAAGCCCACTCAATGTGAGCATTCCTCCTCCAGCCCCACCCACATTTACATTACTGGGCAATGAACCACCTTCTCGCTGTCGGGCACTCACACTTACACTGTAGTCACGCCCACTGTTAATACGTTTTGATTTCCTCCTACCGACACCACCAGAGTGCCCACTTGACTGACTGAAGTAACCAAACCCTGAAGTGTCAAACTCAGAGTTAAAGGCATGAACTAGGTTTTGTAGAGAGCCTCCACGAGTCTGACGTTCTGATACTGCTGAATCTCGACGCCCGCGCCGTCTGTTGCTATTACTATAATAGCGGGAGCTGCTCACTGGAACTACTTGCTCTGGAATGGCCCCAGCCCCACCCCTATGACCATCCCCACACTCACTTTCATCTGCTTCAGCTTCCTGCAGCAGTTCCTGCAACATTTCAAAACACAAAATCCGACATGTTATATTCTAAAGTTGCATCTATAAAATTCTTCTTTCATATAAACTTAACTTTCTAAAACTGTCATTATTGATCTTCCATGAGTGTTATGGAAAACCACTATATAATGGAACAAACTAATTACGTAAGAGAATACAAAAAAATGTTCTAGTATGTAAAAAGGAAACATGAACAACAGACTGCCAGCAACAATACTCAACTCCTGAAGGTCACCCATCAGTTTCTGGTGCAAATGTTTGAAAATGTGGAAGACCAACTCAACACTATGATTTAGAACCTAAAACAGTCTATATTTTTTTAAGGTATCTGAACTAAAAACATCAGGCTAAGAATGATGTTTCCTTCTGGGTTATAGAGCCATGTAGTCTGGCTGGCATCTCCTATAACACATGATTTTAACCCAAGTGGCAGAAATGACGCATTATGAAAAAATTTGTTACAGTTAATAAAAATGACCATCTCAGTTTGCACTCTCCTTCCATAAGGGAATTCTTGGCACAACATTATGCTAGGTCCTCACCCACCATATCAGATGGAGTTGTGAAACAAGTGACTATCTCAGATCCTGAAGCTTAAAATAAAAAGATGGCCCCAAAATGCATAACTGCTACACAAAATGATCACAACTCCAGACTGACTGTCAGAGACACTTTAACAAATGACAGGACTGCTGAAATGACTGTGTACTGTGTAACTAACTATACAATAGGAGAAACACCCCCCCCCCCCCAAAAAAAAAAAAGAAATCAGTCCTGAAACTGTTTCACCATTCTGAAAAAATAAAATACCACAGTTCCACTTTACTGAAGGCTGTGCAAAAGGTCAGGTGGTTAGTCACCAGCTTCTCATAGCAGGACACCTGCATTCAGGACCAGGCTGAGCGATCAGCTAATGGTCATAGTGCAGGGGTCATTTTGATGCCCACCCCATTCACACATATGTGACCAGGCCAGGGTCAGTCTATGTAGTATTTGTGGTGGAAAAAGTGGCAATGGGCCTTGTTTTCCAAGTTCTTCAGTTTTCCCATGCTAATATCATTCCATCACCACTCCATAATCACTCAAGCATCATCATGTGGGGAATGGGAAAAGGGTCTGTCAGAGGCCCAGTTCCAGAGAAATAACAACAATAGCAACCACTTCATTCAAAGACCTACATGTCTTCAAACTAAGCCAATTAATAATCCACCTAGACTGAAAGTAACTTCACAAACAATGTCTAGCCAAAATCTGAAACCAGAATGCAGAAGCCAAAAAAACATGACTACAGTTCCCAACAACTCAAAACAA
>NW_019060304.1:125100-189663 GCF_000696155.1 Zootermopsis nevadensis | reverse complement strand
CCTATTTAACAGTTGCCCAAAAAACATGTTTTTATACTATCCCAATTTTGCACTATTTAAAAACAGTTCACTTGTCTCTTATTCATGCTTCATAATATGGAAACCAAAGTACATCTTTAAAATGGAAATACATAAGAGTATGTGTGCGTATATTAGTTAGAAAACATTTCAATACATACTGCTAAGATCAACAGATACATGGTGACTAAATAACTAACTTTCTGGAACATTTATGATAATGTCTTGGTTACTTGTTAACACTTTTCTGAACAAAATTATCAGAACTTTTCATTCTTATGATATTAAAATATCAGACTTCAGTACGTAGTAGTTTACAATAGATTTCAATTCAACATATCACATACAATGCACAGTCAAAGTACATAGATACAAATACATCAATCAATAAAGAACTATATTCTACAACTTGATTTAGAAACTGGTTAATCTTAGACCATGTATTCAGTTTCTGGTATTTTTAATTAAATAATGTCATGAGACATTTCTCTTTACTGACTCCAGTGAGATGGGCAAAGTGTCCTTGAAATTTTGACAGAACATTTACAATATGCACAATCTCATATCATATTCCCCCCATAAGTTATGTTTATTTCATACATTATATCCACAGATTTACAGACACTTCTCAACATTCAGAACCAGTACAGACAAATTTTGATATACAGAGAGGAAGTTTGACAGATGTACAGGATGTGGGAGAAATATATCTGACAAACATAATCAAAAGAAAAGCAATGTTAATAAGAAAGATTATAATTAACTACATATTCATGAATTTTGGCCGACATCAACAGCTACCTTTTAATAATAATTGTCAATAAATTCCTACAAAATGTGACAAGCATCAAAAATAAATAAGAGTACACTCATTTCGAAGTAAAAAAAAAAAAAAAAAAAAAAAAACACTCATCCACAGTACCATCCACTTCTGAATTATGTTCTTGCACTCTTCCATCCCTCTACACAGATAGCCATACAAAACTGTATTTCTCTTGCACTTAGTTTATATTCAAGCTATATCCCTTGCTCTGACTTAAAAGAGACTGAATGTTTCATGCTTAACACAACAAAGTAAAACGTAATGCCCCTTGCCATTCTTAACATACTGAGGAATGTATAAAGAACACAATTACGTGGTCTGTTGGTATCAGGATAGTGAATTAAATGGTGTTTGGTAATACTAAAACAAAAAGGGAGCTAAATAAAATAGAGGACACAGAAAAGATCACATAGAATAAAAAAAATTCTACCCACCACATGACAACATTAAGGCAACTATAAATCAAACAGGCTGTGATGGATACTGCATGTAATGGGGAAAATAGATGAACACAATATTATTCAGAACCTCCAGGTCACTATTCAAGAAATTAAGGAATACAAATGAGAGGATACTACAAACTGAACTGGCTCTGAATCTGGTCATATTTTGGAGTTTCCTGATCATAAATGGTTGAATATCTATAAATTGCTTTAAGTATACTCTGTAATAGCATTCACAAAAACTGTACCTACACAAAAAGCAAACAGTTTGGAATAAATAGCACCAATGTCTGCACAATATTTATGAATTTTTTTCTACAAAAATGAATACAAATGTAAAGTCATCTATCAAACTGCATCTTTAGGTCTCCAGAACTAATCAACAGACTTACAATGAAAACTAGTTCAGCAGCTCACTGCTGTTAGGCCAATTTCATTTTGGTCACTACAGACTCATTATAATCCCTAGTTTACATGAAGTCCAAATTCAATAAATTGTATCCGATATTTTTCAGATGTGACATGTATTAAAAGAAAAGGAGTTATATATAGGTAATGTTAAGTTTGCAATTATAAAGTATATAATTTATATACTAATAATAAAGTATATAATTTAGATGATGGTTAGTATATCAAGCTTATGAACAGATGATTACAGGAATGAATTATACCAGTGTTAATAGTTTCTTAATTGCCTATTGTAAATATCTCACATGTCAGGGTTACTACTATTTTTACTACAACTACCACATTACTGTCACAAGACTTACAAGTTTGCACAGCATATTTGCATAGCTTGAGAATGTACAGCATACAACATATTTTACAGATATATAGGCAAAACACAGGTAACCCACATAAAGTAGAAACACCTTAAGAAAAATACAGTGGAACCTCAACATAACACTCCCAGTTATACTGCAGATTGAGATGCACTTGAGCTTTGATTATGTGCCCTGATATGATTAAGTATCTGTAATGGAAGTAGCTTATAATGTGGGTACTCAAGCTGTCCCCTGACACTGACATTACGTCAAGTTCCACTGAATGCAACACAATGATAACGTGATGTCCCAATTTTGTTTTTAATCTTAGTTTGAAAAATAATCATTTAAATGCATCACATTAACTACCACTTGATAATTACCTAGAAATTCCTTTATTGTAAATAGAAACATATTATTGATAAAGTTAATAGAGAAATATACTAAATATTTCTAATTAATAGAGCTCTGAAGGAATATTCTTTCTCCTTCATACTCATATAAGTGAGGTGCATGTCTGTCAGACTGTTCCCAGTTTCAACTACTAACTAACTAACTAGATGGCTTACCAAACCCGAATTAACCAAAGCCCTCCACCGGACCCTGTCCTGGGACAACAAAATCCAGTCTCCTTCAACTTCTATCTCCCATAGAGTTTCAACTACAGTCATTAATATTATAAGAAAGTAACAAATGTGAAGAACACACCACTGAAGACATGGTATTTTTGAACTTGCTGTTTCAATATCAACATGGCGACATTGCAAATTTGTGAAGTGAGAGAAACACCATCACCAATTAATATAAGGTCTTATATTGGATCATTCAATTGTATTCATGCAATTACCTACTTCAAGGTGTCATTATAATCCAGCTACTAACATTAAAAGGTAATTTTCATGCTGCACATTTTGACACACTAATATGATGATGATAATAAAATTAAAAATCTTTTTAATCTAATGTGTGGATTCACATCCAGAATTTCCAGTTTGATTTCTCAATCTATTGCTGTGGTATGAACAAAGCCTCAAGTCATGACAAATTACTACATCTGATTTAAACCTTTCTTACCAAGATCCAGTAGATTAACGTATAATGCTATTTCTGTGTGTTGTGTAGCTGATTACATTAACTGTGGTGCTTGAAGGTACAGGCGTGACTTCATTCTACTTGCACCTTTTACAAAATAGTGAAGTCTCAAATTATCCGAGCCAGAGCAAACCACTATATGACATATGAAGTGGCCAAATAGCTCAAACCAACTAACTTACACAATACTTCTGAGCAATTAATTTTGAAAACATAACAGTAATGAAATGAGATTCCATTAAAGAATTTGTTTAGGTGTAATTTATTTAACAACAATGTCACATGATAGCTGGCCACATCAATTACACCCCAGTGAAAACCTAAAATCTGAATATTTATTTTTACTCATCTGCTGCATACAATCAAGGAAACTTATGAATGTGTAACATCAGCCACAGGGTTCATGAGAAACTATCTTCTAAACCAGTGGTATTCAACCATTTTTTGTTCGCACACACCCAGATATAATTTCTCTTCCAACTTTGTACCCCCAAAGTTGTTAGTGTATAATTCAAGTTATACATAATATATAATCTACATCTAAAATAAATTAAATAAATTACATTACTGATTATTCAGTGTTTATCATAAAATAATATATTTTTTTTTTAAATTTCGCGTACCCCAGGTTGAATACCACTGTTCTAAACCATTCCATGAAGAACTAAACAAGTGTTTATTTTATTTATAATTTGTCATGTCGAAAGAGTGCCCCAAAAATATGTTCACAGAAACATTTTCTGAATGGAAAATGAAAAACTGGAAAATACAACATTCATTTCTACCAATCAAATCATTAACACTTTTATTATTCATCACTGGATGTTTAGAAAATGTGATCACACAAAATACTGAAACAGTGCGACAGGAACATCAAAACATCAGGAAAAAAGATATAAATTATAAAAATGTTGGTACTGACACATATTTCAATAAAAAATGGGAATTTTCAAAATCCAGCACAGGGTGCTTCAAAATAAGTTAATTCTGATTTTAATTACACTCTGTGTAACACCCAGAAATAAATTAAACTTACCAAAATTAAATTATTTTCCAGGTTCTCAAGATGAACCCTGCTCCATAGAGTAAGCTATTTTGGAGGAGTTACAATTTTCATATATTCCGCTATTCCTATTATTTACATGATTCCTAAGTGACAGAAAGAATAGACTTTAACTTAAAGAATTTTGCATGGTCCTTCATCATTGCCCATTCACTGATATTCCTGTCAGTATCAGCCAAACAAAGAGTTTATAAAAGATTTTACTCAATACATACATGCTTAATTTTTGTAAGTAATATGTATATTCTTGTGTTAAATTTGCCTTCCGTTCACCTATGTCAACTGAAATTGATTACGTCTTATGAAGTTAATTCCTGCATACTGGAATGTTTAAAGACACAACCAATTCCATGGATCAGGGTCCTTCTTGAGAAGTTAATAGTATGCACAAGTAGTCAAGGAATTCCTACCTTTCATGGAACTATTGATTTCATTACTGTGTTTACATGAGTGTGGCATATAGACAATTTCTTAATTTTTCCTCAGCTCCTTTACAGTACTGCCAAAATATCTTGAAACAGGTCATAACCACTTTCTTGCAGTTTCTTCACAATTCATAATTTTTAATCACTCCTATCATTCAATGTTAGGAAACTGACAGAGCATAATTAAATAAAAAAAATTCTGGTAAAGTGAAATTTTAGGTTCTCACAATGGCAAGTATGAAGATGCAGTATTTACATTCTTATTAATGTATAAAAAGAGAAATGTCATTACCATAGTGGAGGTCTACACACAAAACTGTGATGTGAACTAGTCAAAGAACTGAAAGAAACGTACAACTTGATGCAACAACAAAAATCCTTCTTACATAGACACAATGTTCTCTCCAAAAATAAAAAAGAATTATATTCAAAACGCATTTATAAATAATAAAGGAAGGAAGGAAGGAAAACGACTTCACTCATTAACAAACAATCGTGTATCTCTTCTTTTATGCCAGAGTACTCACAAAGACAATTCAAAATATTCTGCCATAATGGAAGAAATGTCATTACTTTTCACGAGCCTTTTCATTGCCGAACCTCTCAGATCTCGTAAACCGTCTTGAGTTTAAGACCGATAAATATAAACTAAATACGTTAATATACTAATAACTGGAAGGGATTCAAAACAAAGAGGCGCTGACTATTAGGATTTGTCTTAAAACCTACTCTATTTAATGAATTACCTAGCGACTATTACAACTTCCAGTTTAAAACATAAAAAAAGAAATCCACTTAAATTCGCTTAAAACATACAATTTGCGACGAACTGCAAAATTTATCCTCCGAAAATATGCACAGAAATGTCTGGAAATAAAATTCGTTACCTGCTTCTCGTCGGTTTTATTTGCAGTGGCAGTCACTTCAAGGTCCTCCGTTGTTCCTGAGTTAACTTTAGCTGAGTCTGACAAACTACTGTCGCCGTTTTTGCTACACAATTTATCAGGTGCCTTGGGTTCGTTGCCTTGTTCAGGCCATGGTGCCATCTTGAATGTCAGGGGGTCCTGAGTCTGCTGATTGGCTACAAGTAAAACAAGCTGCCTCACGCATGCGTGCAATTATTACACAAGTTTTGTGTACCACAACAAGTATTCGTAACACATGTTTAATCATTTACAACTGCATAAAATTTATAACCATTTACAATGTGAAAGCAACCGACATATGAGAAAGAATTTATGCGAGATAATCGACGTTCAAAATCGATTAGAATATGTTTTCGATACTTTCTTGATGTGACACATCGAAAATTGATTGAATACGCAGGCCATCCCTCTACTTCATTTTCCACACTAAAAAAAGAACGACGCTTTATACATTCATAAATCAACACAGACCATTCAATCCTTCATCTTTATTTTGTTTTTTTCCAAAACCTACAGATTTTCATGATTGATCAATAGAAAGTAACTGCGATTTCACCGTTCTCGATAATTTATATCGATACATACGAAACGTCCCTGACGAGACTGCTTTTTTGAGATTACATGTAACAGTGAAGTGGTAACTACAACGTATTACCGTAATTTGGAAAGGTTTGTGTTGGAATTTGCGAATAAGAAAACCTTGTACTAGCTCAGTATCTTTCTGAATTACATATTCCATCAATCAATAGTGCTGATTTACCCCAAGAGAGAGACGAACTGTATCGATAATAGAAGGTTCGACAACGCCATCTCTTAACATTTAAGTTAAAAGCTTGTTTTCAACTTGTGGAACGCGAAACGGAGGTTGCTCACACTATCCAGTGTTATTAATACCCTCCCTCCGCACATATAACGAAGCGAATTACAGTTGCACATCATACATATAGTATAAGAACGATTCTTTATTGATCACCAGGGTGGCAACACACGGTCATTAAATGACAAATGTAGTAGTCAGCATTTCTACTCTGAAGATAGGAGCAGAAGATTACTCCAAAACGTATGTAACCACTCGCTTGACTACATGGTGTTGCTGTTCAAAATATTACAATCTGAACTCAACACTTTGAAAACTTCAACTCTCATATTCTTCCAAAATTTTTATATTTTGACAATTTGTAATGCAAGGAAAATTGTACATCTACAGATTAACTAGCCCATTCTTGAGAAAACTGAAGCATCATGATTTTTTTGGTGTTCCAAGATAAATTCTTATATTTTTGACATAAACTGGATAAATTTATTTCATACAGTTTTAAGTAAATAAAAGACTTGTCAGATTCTGTTTGATTAGCAAGAACTGAATTGAATTTATGTTCTGATAAGGTATGCAGAAATGCAAGAACATGTTTGAGTACATACTTCCACTATTCTTTCTGCATTTTCATGTTTTTCTTGGTCTTAATACAGAGTTAATCATTACTGTGATGCAGTTTTGGGCCATATCTCTTATAAAATTTAATTTAAGATTAATAGATGGCCCATTTAGCTCCTAGTACCCAATTCTCTATCTACTGGGTATCAGTTCTTAATCATCCACACTGTAGTGACTGAGATATAATAATGTAGTGCTTACATTGATTGTATATCATTATTCAGAATTTTTTCACATCAATGTGTTTGATTAAAATGTTTTCTTCAAACTCACTTGGTTAAATTGGCATTCAGTTTTGTGGATTTTTGGTATATGATAACTCTTCTTTCGCCTCTTAAGATTTAGGTCCTATATTCCCTGTCTGAAGCTAATACCATTTTGATCCTTCTATGCTTCCTAGGCCTTACCAGGCTGTTTGTCCTTCAGGTCTATATTCTCTTGCTGCTCTTGGACTTTCTGCAGCCATCTGCTCTGCACAGAGTATATTTTAAAATTTGAGAATATCACTTGCCTATAAGATGCATCAGATCAACAATGGTATGAAACTCACTTGCAGTGTTGTGCCTATTAAGAGATTTAAAATAGAATAATAAGAATAAAAGTATATTATATTTTTGGGATGGGCTCCTTATAACTTGAGATCTGAAACTGTGCCTTTCTTACCTTATATGTAAATCTGGAATTGAAATTAACTACAGTAAACCCAAATTATTAATTCCTGTCACAATATAAAATTTCAACACTCTGAAAACCCCAAATCTCAATAAAATGTCATTATATCATAAATGAAGATATCTTATTACTAACAACACAATTTTTACTATACAATCATGTCAGCATGATTCATAAAAATTACTCATTCTAGGTACAGTAACTGTGTGTTAGCATTATTAAGTATGATGAGATTCCCTGAATTGTGTTAGTCAGTAAATGTTCAAGTATATATAAAAATAATGTCACTGGGTAGAAGCGGGAAACTGATTTGCACTGGCAGTTATCTCATTTATGAAAACAATATTTGTTTAGTGTACATGATAACAAATTTCAACTCATGTTATATGATTCTTCTTAAAAAGAATTAAGCCTTCTCATAGTATAAAAAGTTCTCAGCCTGCACTTACATGTATGCTGTATTCTGGAGTAAATCAGGTTTGATTTATACAGAATTTCTAAGCATGTTTTTTTGTGACAGCACCTGATTTTCATTTGTTGTACAGACAGGTCTCTCATTAAAACAGATAAGCAATATATGAGATTTTTTACACTGAAAAGTGTTGTATTTCCTCATATACCAATGCATTGGATGTATGCAACAAATTTTTCGTGTAGAAAACATAAAAGCCAATTCAATAATTTATTTCATATGGCCATCTCTCAAAACTAAATAGACTGACAAATTTTAGTGTAGGCTCTTTACTATTAAACTGTACCAAAACCATGCAAATAGTTTTTGAGATTAAACATACAAATGGGCATCCAAATACATGCACATAACTCCTCCATTATGAAAAAAAGTTTAAAGGGTAAGTGGTTGTGTAATGAATTAGTAATCTGTCTGTTACTACACTGTGAACATTTTGTGATGAATGTGTATGGTGTTTACAATATGGATTTGATTCTTGTCTTTTTTATTTGCAGATAATTTAGATTACCTGTTACACAGATAAGCCACTGAACAAACTGAGTTATCACTATGACTTCAGAAAATATTTTCTTCTTTATACCAAATATCATAGGTATGTTTTTCATGTGTTACATTAAAATGTAATTTGAAAGTAATATGGCCAACTTTTGATTTCTCTGACATAATTTGACTATTGCACTATTATTTGCATTTATATTGAAATATTTCCTTATACAAGATATGTGCTGCTCGATAGAATAACCTCAAACTGGCTAGTAGCTTCCACTTCTTCAGTAACTCTTTCCTCTGTATCATCTCCCATCATTTTCCACTTGTAGAGAAGTTAATTAAATCTTCCATTCTTGTCATTTTTTTGTAATATATTTCAGTTACCTAGACATTGTTACATAAACTATTTTCATATGAAAATACTGAACACAGATAAATTCTTTTGAAAGTTTAGCAAACCTAGATTTTCCCACAGGTTCTTAAAATCTTGAAGATTACAAATGTGCACATGCTCATGGGCACAGAAATTCTAGTTCCAGGTGTGTATTTCTACACTGAGAAGCATGTAAACTTATATTTTCCTTGCAATGAGAGACTGGCTGCAATAAAATTTGTTGTCCAACATGGAGCTGTTATATATAAATGATCTTGCTTTGTCAGCAAAAGAGAATTTATACATGCAGCAAAATAAGTTACCCTAAAAGGTTAACTTATACCAAATTAAGTGCTTTGCACACGTTTATCACTGTCATCACAACATCTCAGCATTAGACTCTATCCTAAGCTAGGTCACATCCCATAACCTATTTCTCTAAGATCCAGTTCACTAGTATTCTCCCATTCAATCTAAATTTTCGAAGTAGTCTGTTCCCATGTTTCCAACCAGAATTTTTTATGAATTTCCTGTTTTCTTCATGTGTTTCGCATGTCCTGCCTATCTCACTTCATCTTGCACACATTAAAAAAATGCTGTGAGCTGATGAAACCTGCATGATGTTATCCAAGATGTTAAATCTGGGGGGGAAAAATGTTTTACTTTCAGGTTATGGCAGGATTGTACTGGCAATTGTATCATTCTATTATATGCCAACCAATTATGTAGTATCCTGCTGGTGCTACATCATCAGTGGCTTGCTTGATGCTTTTGATGGTCATGCAGCTCGTTACTTCAACCAAAGTAAGCATACTTTTTACATGAATGATTTTTAAGTTACTTTATTACATTACTTGAATTTCATATAAATAGAACTGAATAACATAAGATGATCAGTGATAATAAGTAAAGGGCAGTCAGGATCTAGTTGAAGGCACTGTTCCAAAGAAACTGATGACACTGAAAACTCCAGTCAAAACATTTAGTAGCTCGGTTAAAACTCAGTACCTCCAGTTTTTACATGTTAGGCTATAATAATCACATGTAGTCCATCATATCCTTCATGTCCATAATTCTGCTTAGCGATATTCATACATAATACATTATAGTAAATATTCCTCATTGGATGGATGCTATATGTTCTTACAACATTTATGGTTAGTGACAAAATGTACATATTCTGCTATCTGTAGATAAACATATGGCAGTATTTGTACCATTCTTCCAGCATACAGGAGTTGGTGAGACAAGAAATACTAATCAGTAAAAAACTAACAGGGACTTTCAAAAACACTACTGCAGACCACAGCTACTGAATGACTAATTCCACGACTTCATTAATTTCAGGTACCAAGTTTGGTGCAATGCTAGACCAGCTGACTGATCGATGCGGTACCATGTGTCTTCTGGTCACACTGAGCTACTTTTATCCACCCTACATGTTCCTATTTCAACTAAGCATGACTATAGACATTGCCTGCCACTGGATTTATCTTCATACGTAAGATAGATTTCTTTGTGATTCAGTAAGAAATTTGTAAGGATTATAGATGGAAGTATTAAGAAAGTAATGTTACATTGTTAGCTGACAAGTTTCTGTTTTTTAGACATCCTGAAAATATATCTTAAACTTGATTACAAGTATATGAAGGTATTCACTGTTTATATTTGTTAAGATGGAATATAAAATTTTTACTTTTAGAAAAAACATGGGAAACTTTATGTAAAACATGGGACTCTAATCAGGTGGTTGTTTTACAGATTTTCCATGGTATTAAAATATATACAGACTTATACTCTGCTGTTCACCTTATCAGTGAATACCTTCCACATATCTGAATTAAAACTACAGTAATCTAATTATGCATTAGAGTTTTTCTTGCATTAATTAACCATGAGATGAGCCGAGACCCATTTCTATACCAATAGTAAATCTCTACATAATGGAAAACATTATCATATAATAACTGAAAGATATCAAAACTCTTTCCAGGAGCTTATTGCAGGGTAAAACAAGTCACAAGTTCATTGATCTGTCAGACAACCCCATTATGCGCATCTATTACACATCAAGACCTGTACTTTTCTTCATGTGTGCTGGCAATGAAGCATTCTATGCAGCATTGTACTTGCTGCATTTCACTGAAGGCCCTGTAGGTATGTATAACTACTCGCATAATGGTTATTGATATTCTGGTGACATCATTCACTGAATGTTTTGATCAATATAAATTTGAACTCATCTTAAACATGTTATGCCAAGAACAGAGATGTTCAAATTTCCAGCGGACAAGGAGATATTTGTCCTACAAAAATATGTTCAGACTATCATCTCTATTAAATATTACTCTAATTCTATTACATTTTTTGTTGCACATCTTGTTAACAGTTGCTGGAATAGGACTTTTCCGAGCTGTGTGCTACGTTTCTGCTCCAGTGGCCATTGTCAAATCACTTATCTCTCTTCTGCATGGGTATGTTGCCTGCAGAAACCTTGGAATCGTGGATGCAAAGGAACGTGAAGCACTGCGTTTCAAAAATCAGTAGAAACCTCTTATTTAGTTATAAGGAGAAAGCTGCTATGGAATTCAATTCAAATGCTGGAGAGAAACTGAGGGAAGCTTATTTGTATGTCTGTACTTCTCTAGTTCAGTATAATCATAGCTTAGTACTACCCTCAAATTAATAATACAGTAATATTAATGAAGTCTCATATGAAGAGCATGTTTGTGATAAAATCCTTATTTGATATACTTCTTGATGAACATTGTGATTTGTTTTGTAACTATAGATATCTTTACATGGTTATTTCATTAAGCTGTAACAACTTCTGAAACCATGCAGCCTCAACATTTATGTGTAGGGATGTGATACATAATACAGGAAGTTTCATTATAACTATATGTGTTACATTGCACAGTCTATTAGGAGTTTTCATCCACACTAAAAAAATTTCAGGAAAATAACTTCCCTTTCCTGATTATAACAGCTGCTGAAAATGGTGTCTTCCAACATCCATTTACATGTATTTTAAAAAATGATGTACATTCCAGTGAACACACCATAATATAAGTCACTATATTATAACTGAACTATTTATATAACTGTAAATATGTTTATTGTATAATAAATAAGTTAACTATATATAAAGCTTCTGTTACAAATGTTTGTAGTTCATTTGTTAGTTTATGTATCACCATGATTGGCCACGTTCTATGTAACTAAATAACTGACACATTTTGTGTCCTCCAAATATTTTTATCATTTTTTGTTTTATGTCACTTTCATGCAAAAGTATAATTGAAATCTCAGCAATATTTATTTTTACTGATTCCCTGGCTAAAGCACGGGAAATAAAGTAATAATGAAAATGTTTTCTGAGCTAAAGATCTGTGATGTCATATTAATGTCAGAATCTATGTATGTTGGTAGTATTTTAACAAGGAGAAGCCTTAAATCAAGGATAATTAATGGAAACTTCAGTGTAACCCATAATCAGTATCTATACATGATTATTACTGATTTATGAAGTTTACAATGATGTTTAATAAAACTGTATTTATGTGGTGATATCTTCTTTCTTCGCTGATCACCCATGTGAAACTGGAGTAAGTATCCAGTGATTTGGAGACTGCCTTTACCTCCATCATCTGGGTTGGTGTGATGAGTAACACAACACCCACAAGCTAGCTCCAGCAGCCCAGTGATCCAGTGTCTAATAGTGCACCAAAATGCGGACAGTAGGCATATTGTCATTCATCACATCAATCCTGATGAAAAACATAGAGACAGTCTCTGAAATATTGGATGTTTACACCATTCTCATGTGGCTGACTGCCTCAAAAGACTTCACTACTTGCAGTCACCATGAAAGATTCAAATCTTACATATTCATTTAGCTTCAATGTACTAAATATACTTACTGTTTTAAATCACATGACATATGTATGTTAATGTATATGCTTTAGGAAACCAAAGAGTCATGAATTAACTGTTAAGGAGAGAAAAGTATCTTACTTGATCATGTTTATTATAGTGGAAAAGTATGTAGCTTGCTTTATCATGTTTTATTATAGTAAAATATTTATAAGTGTTGTAACTGTTTAAATATGTAGTACTTGATATACCTGCATATCTTGTGCACCATGAAAACAAATACATATATAAACATTATATTAACAGGTGGAAGTGTTCAAAACAGTTTGTTTCCTCTTTATGGTTTATTTGTGCCAGAACTACATTTACTTGAGAACACCAACTTTTACAGCAATAGAAAACCACTAACACATACATAAAAATTTTGACAGAAAGAAAGAAAGAAAGAAAGAAAGAAAGAAAGAAAGAAAGAAAGAAAGAAAGAAAGAAAGAAAGAAAGAAAGAAAGAAAGAAAGAAAGAAAGAAAGAAAGAAAGAAAGAAAGAAAGAAAGAAAGAAACTGTTCTAATTTAGTGACATGGCAAAAAGATAAGTTCCTTTGTATTAGAAGTTATGTCTCATTTTCACTGGCCATTTTAAAGGGATTGACACATGTGTGGAAAAAAATATTTTGACATAGCTTGTAAAAGGTTCATCACTCCTGTAGTGCAGCGTATAAAAAGTAACATTTATTTCTCAATAATGAAATGCAGAAACCCTAATATACAACAATCTGTCACATATTTTAGGATTGTTGGGGACAGTGAATTTGAATAATAAATTTATAATTTTATGGCATTTATGTGCATTTGGTCAAAGCTTTACTTACTGCTGCCATTAACTCCAAACTTGACTTTAATCCACAAGATCCCTGTATGCAATACATTAAACAATACTTACTTGTTACTAATAATAGAGAGTACAGTGTGATAAAAATATATGAGAATACATGAAAATAAGTAATTGCTAAAAATTACCTATTCTGCAGCACTGTGCCATGAAAGCTTATTGGTGACATGGAGACCTTGGCAGCAGATAGAGATGTGTGGTCATATTCATGATCCAGACATGTTTAACCTCAGTACCAATTGGCCAGGTGGCTGGGTAGGCCCTATACCTGTCCTGGATACACTGATGAAGAGAACCCTCGTCACCCAGCCTACAACTAGTCACTTCCGTGATTGGGGTATCATAACACACGCATCCTCATATGTACATTGAAACAAGAGTGGGGTCTAACAACTGTAAAACTCCATGTGACATGTTTCAAAAGTGTAACATTAAAATGAAGGTAAAATGCAAACAGAATACATCTGATACATGACATGGGTAATCACAATTATTAATACAGGGTATTAAAAAATGGAAACTTGTAAGTAATTTATTCACACAATAACACTGTGCTGGATGATGCCCTAGGCAGACCAAATAATATGGAAACACTAAAAACAGAACACAGTGAAGAGAACAGATATATAAAACATTAAAAACCAAATGGTCACAAAATATAACTGAGAATCAAAGTATGACAGAAATAATTACACTTACCATGGGATTTCAATGGAACCACAGAATATAAATACTACGGGAAAGAAAGATTATTACAAGATTCCATTGTACTCATCTGACTTACATTTATCAGCAGACCAAATTTTTACTTATTGTAATGGAACTCTGTATTTTGAAACAAATTACCCACAAACTTATGCAAAATCTCAATAAAAGCAATTTGATAATGTTTATGATTCTACACTGTTAGCTATATCATCAGAAGTTTAAAGTACATCCCTCCCCATAGATGACAGAGTTACAGTCATAGTCATGTATATGCCAAGATAAATTTTACAAACAAAAAGACAGCAAAGTCTTTGTATGAATAAGTCTAATGTAGTTACTCAAAGGGAACCCAGAAAAACTTCAGTAATGATCACATGAAGTTGTACTGAGAAGTTATGAGCATTCTGTAATGATGCAACTGACTATAGTTAACTTTCCTCAGCTGCTTATGACAAATTACTTCACAGTAATGAGACAACAAATAGCATCATATTTGCACCACTGCTCATTCACGAATAACTGATATGGAGTTGTCTTCAAAGATTAGGTCAGTCCTGGATGGGTATACAACTTTAAGTATACCATCACTACCAATTACTCTGACCTGCTGTACTGTAAGAGTGTGGTATGCTGACTGCAAGGTGGTGCCCTCACTTGGAGGCTCACTGTAGCTAATACCTAGCAGCAATGTTTCATGCAGCAGGGTGTCCAACACGCGTCGACATACATTTTGCGATGCTGCACTTGTTACCTCCACAAATATGTCCTTTGTTTTTTCTGAAATCTATCAAAAATAAAAATGTTTTAACACGAGGCTACACTTAAAATATGCTGCAATATTTGCATGGCTGATCCAACACAACAGTTCATAATCAACATACAATAGAGTCCCAGTTATCCAACCTAAACAGAACTAAAGGACAATTGGATAACTGAAAATGTCAGATAATATGGAATACCAATGAAAAAGATGAGGGTAGTATCAACTAAACTTGTAATATTATTAAATTACAAAGAAAATGCAATATGACATCAACTAAGAAAACCTCACAAAAATAGAAATAATACTTAACATTATGTAAATCTGTAAATAACAGTTTTTTTTTAAATTGGTAACAGCTGTTTGCTTCTGAGCCTCCTTCCTTTTCTTTGCAGCAAGGTCATGGCACTGTAAATACCTGCCTGGCTGGCTGCAACTGACTACTGACACATTTTATACAATCTGTTCTGCGGTGTTCCAGTATATGGTGCACCACTGAACCATGAAAGTAAAACAGAACACTTTTTATTTTTCATTTGTCAAAGTGACAGCTAGGCTAACCCAGCTGACATGTTTAATATAAATGCTCTGCCTTTGATGACAAAGGTTGAAACTTGCTCAAATAAGGAACATGTTTCACATATTATTGCAATTTTATCTGAAGCTTTACAACCAACTTACAAAACTGCCGAAAGATTAAATTATAAGAATAGAATAACTGGGATGAAACTAACCTTGGTAGAGTCGCTATTAGTAATTGGTGGCAAGGAGATAGCATGTCCTCCATTCATGAGACATGGATAAACAGGCTTTCCTTTCAGCAAAAACAAATACCTATAACAGAACAATTATATTTTATCTCAATCTGCATATATTTCAAAACATCTAAAAATATGTGAGTACAATAAATCTCAGCATAAATTAAGGAACTTTGGACAATAATGCCTTCTTCAAACTTTCAGTTCCTTCAAATATAATGTGACTATTGTTATTGCACTGAATTAGACTTCAATTTGTGTTCTTCTTTGTCTTAGTTACCTTGTAACACTTGCCTTAACAAATAAATTACACTCTGTGTTGTTCAGACACTGACAAATGATGAAAAATCTGCCCATGACAATTACCACTTGAAAATATACAATGACAATTTAATGTCAGCGGATCCTAATTTCTTCTTGATCTAACTGATTTCAAAATCTTAAAACCTACTGACACATATTTAAATTATTAACATGTATCCTCACTTGTGGATGCCAGAGTAAACATTCCTCTTCTTCTCTTTACGAAGTTCATCTGCTTCTCTCTGAAGCTGAGCAAATAACTCAGAACCTGTAACGTGTTTTGCTTTTCCCAATGGACATATCTTAATCTCACTTGGAGGATAGGCAGTGTAGACAATGTTACCAGGACACAGTGAAGCCATGTCATGTGTTGCTATTGTTGCAGCATTACGCTTCTCACATACTGTGTCATGTAGCTTTGTCTGCAAAACAAGACAGACAAATTTTAACTATGGTATAGATCAGAACTACTAGAATATTCCCAATGATGACTTTGAATTTTATTCTTACTATATACTGCAAATTAAAAAAGAAAGAACATGGAAAGGAACTTGGACATTTATAAAACAGTGACAGTGAGACAAGAAGAAACTTCACATTCCTTAACATGTATATAGTCCCAGAGTTTCATAAAAATTATTTATTAAAACTGGCATAACTTTGTCTTAAACTACAGCATTCTAATAAAGATGGAAAGGGCTGGAACAGAAAACAGCAACTGCTACTAAACTTTTGATCTTTTTTATTTTTCTCTCCCCCACCCTCCTCCAATCTAACACTGATGCAAGATATAGAAACATATTTCACAACAGATGTATATCATACAACTCATGTAAAGCTGGGGGAAAAAACTCAATTTCACAAACATGGACCATTGATTTCATGATAATTTAGACTTTGGGGTTAATTCTTTCACTGCATCAAATACACTAAATATCAGCAATGTTCTATGGATTTTAAAGATATCAGGTGGAAGAAACACACAACACTATGATTGTATTTTTTCTAAAAGAAAATAAATATTCCAAGAACTGCAGATATTATAGTTAACAGCAAATAAGTATTATCTATAACATTATTAAAAGATTACCTGGAGCTGGATAAATTTCTTGAATGTATGCTGTACAAAACTGATGTCTGAGATGATGCAGCAGACAATATGCTGTCTCACAACCTTCACAGATTCTTCTACTGTGATGGACAGTGTTGATTCCAATGCATGATTCACGTGCAGTTTATGGCACAGGTTCTCTGCCTGTTGTAAGATACAAAACAAACAAAAGCACACTACAGTTACAGAAGGAAAGATATTTGTTCTAATAGGACAAAGTTGTCCTGTGTGTAAGCACAATGCCACATATGCATGCAATGGGAGACAAACAATTGGCTTCATACTCCATTCACTTCACAGGAGTATGGGTAAGCTCCAGAGCCTTTCTGAACTTAACTATGAAGAGAAAAACCCTTTGTCCTCCTCAGAATCAAATCTCAGTTGTCCAGTAAGCACCCAGTCACTATCCTGGCTTCTAAAAATTCCTGCATTCACATAACCTGGAATTTTATTTTTATTGCATTTTGATATCTTTCACAAGCAGCTGTGTGGTATTCTGACTCTTTATCAAATCAGTTAATTTCCCTGTATCTTCATGTTACACAAGGAACAAATTTTAGCACCCTTTAAAACAATGTATGTTACTATGTGCAAACAAACATTTGAATTTGGCATTTAGCATAGCCAGAATATTTATTGTAGATTTAAAGTCATGGATTTAAAAGTTCACAGTTTGCAGATTTACAAACATTTGTAACAGTTGTGAAATAAGACATCTCCACCTCTCGAGTTTCAAGGACCCTGAACACCATCAGTTTATGCACCTCCTCCTGGGACATCCTGCATGAAAGTGTGTGTGTGTGTGTGTACATAAAGTCATCTCTCACTAATGGCTACCATGTTTAAATATGTTAAGTTTCTTAATATATATATATAAACATGTTTACTAACATACTTTTTTCTCCCTATAAGATGTTAATCTATGATGTATAATTTAAATGAAATTAATTTATATTATATTTTACAATTGCATGTGCCAAATTTAATCAAAATTCATTCACAAAGAGCAGGTGGACATACATGCATACAAAAGCTAACAGGTACCCATACACTGTTGTAAAACATGCCTAAATCTACCAAATAATACTTATAAATGATTCATTTTACAGCAGCTTCTGCCTGTAAGTGAAGGCAATTGATCCACTGAGTTACTCACATTCTCTTGCAAGTGTTCATTATCTGCATGCTCTTTCTTTCCCTTCTTGCTCTTCTTCCCCTTTCCAGCAGCTGGGGCATCTTTCCCAGTACTGGAGCGAGGGCAGTGTTGCCTCACATAGTCCAGCACTTGCTTCGAGCGACACTGGTCAACTAACTTCAACAGACGCTTGTCACTTAGCTTGTTTCCCTTCAGGTTTAGCTCTGCAAAGAATGCATTCCACAGTTAGAACCATGCACCCAATGGTTGAAAATGATGAATGAACTGTGAGAACTATTATAGTTTGTAAAATTTGTGAATTGAAAAGTTAAAGAAATCTGCACATCATTAATTTGCTTACACTATTAGTACCAAGAATATGAAGAATCTATGATAAGTACACAATAAGTTCTAGAACTCAAAATTGTATTCCTGTGCTTGAAATAAAATTACAAGACCTAGTATGAGTAGCCTTACATTTTTTGCTGCATGCATTCAGTATCTAGCAGTGGATAAAACTGGTGACAAGGTTGAAACAATTAATGGATCAGTGAAAATAATTATTTAAGAGCATGTTTAATTCAAAAACATGTCTACCAGATGGGTCCCAGATGACCAGAAAACTTGCTGGAAATCTGTATGTGTGAAGCACATCTCACCACGAAGCAACCTTCCTTCATGCCACTGTTTCTGTACAGAACCTAAATGTGGTAAAACATTAAGAGTTCATGCAGCCATTTCCAGCTACTGCTTAGTCTCTCCAGACACAAATCTCTTTAATGTGTTTGTAAAACATGTCCAACATATTGCAATACCACCCAACTTAAAATAATGTCCTTAATATTTGATACATATTAATATATGTTCTCATATAAATTACCTTTCAATTTGTTTATGTCTGCAATTTCACCAGGTACATCTGAGAGGTCATTGTCTCCAAGATCAAGTACTTTCAATGAACTTAGTTCCTTCACAGCTGGTGGTACATTCTTCAGTTTATTACCATTCAACTTCACTTCGGCCAGATGTAACAGATCTGGGTAACATATGTCAGGAAACTCTTCGAACTGGTTTCCGGAAAGATCCAAAATGCTAAGCTTTGTATTCTGAAGCATACATGGGAACAGACTTAACTTATTGGAGGCTAAATTTAATGTTGACAACTGCAACAATTTTGTGATCTCATTCGGAATAGTTTCCAGTTCATTTCGAGAGAGATCGAGCATTTTGAGGTTTATTAGTTTTCCTAAACTGGCAGGTAACTTCCAGATTTTATTCGAATGCAAAACAAGATTTGTCAAATTTGTTAGGTTACCAATGCCTTCAGCCAACACATCTAGGCATGTGTGGCTAATACACAAGTAATTAAGACTGGACAATGTATACAGTGTCTCGTCCAGGCCATCTTCTTGTATTTTATTTGACACTGCTGCTCCAGAAAGGTTTAATTCATGTTTATTTTCACTTTTAGCACTCAAAATTTCAGGCCACGTGTCCTGAGAAGACATCGTTAGACGACACAGATGACTCTCCTTCCTTATCTATGACAACTATATTCCTCTTCTAAATCTTTCGTCATTCACTTTTATATTGCTCTGCTGCACTTCAGTATCAAAATAAGTTACAGCTCCATAACGCTGACATATCGTTGTTTGGTCTAAATGAACTGTATAAAATAAATGCATTCACATGACCTGCAGGACTTTCTTGTGCGTGACGGCAAGCTTTATGTGGAGCAGATCAAATTACGATAATCACCTGAAACCAAACTTAATGTAATTTATATATTTTAAACCGATTCCAAGGTCTTGGGAATCAATCTCTAGGGCCCACGAATCGACACTACTCGATTCTATCTCAAATACATGTCTATGTAATTTCGAAGTAATAGGGGTAACATCAAAAATAACAGCGGTTAGACGTGTGAGTTTCACATGAATAACAGCAATGTGCGAAATGTACGGCGTTAATCTTAGTATAGACAAGATAATACCACGGATTGAACCTAACGCAAGATAGTAGTGTTGTGCCAGCTTTCACTCGGCAACATGAACTTTAACTTTGTTGTGGCGCCTAGAGTGTTTAAAGCTATTCAAAACGTCGACATTTCTGAATTATCAAAATGCACACCCAAAGAAATTCGCCCGATTCTGCCATGCCTTGTTCGAATGAGTCTCATATCTCCCCTAGACAACACCAGGGAATGTGCTGAAGGGAGGAAGGAAATATTGACTTTATTGTCGGGAATTGAACTCGTCAACTCAATTGTTGCTCTTCTATCAATCGATTTCCATGCTCTGGAAAGCGATGTGAAGAAGGAACAGCAGCTAAGGTAAACTGAGGGCGAAGCGCGGAGTAATGCAAAAGTAACAACTTCTGCTGCATGCCTTGGTGCTTCATTAGATCGAATCCTACATGAGCCAAATTTTTTATTACCTACAAGTGTAAATATGTCACCAACTGTTGATACTAAAATTATTTTTGGTTGAAGAACTTTAGTTCCAATTCTGTCCATGTTAAGTCTGTTGCATATAACCTCAAAGTTTTGTACCACTACAATTGTTGACTTACAAACAATATTTCAAAAGTAATTTGTAGGAATGTTTGTATCTCCCGTTATACATCTTACTCCGCATGTCTATTACTGACTGTGATTAATGTTTTATTTATAATTTTAATTCTTTCTAGGCAGAAGCTAGGCAGTTCTCAATCTGAGAGTATTCTTATCCAGTCACTACAGAATGGTCTTGCTTTGGAGTTTGAACGAAGTGATTCAACTCGCAGGTTACGCCTTGTCCTTAGCGAGTTACTATTTATTTCATCACAGGTAAAGGGAAGTAGCTAAGACTTAGAAGCATAGGTAAAGGTCACTGTTCTTAATTAAGCACTATGTGGAGAATGGATGTATGGCTTGATACAGTCTTAATCTCAGCAGTAAATGGAGGCAAGTGAACAGCTTCATGCCTAAATGATTTTAACTTATGGGGAAGAGCCCTATTGGATAGGAGGCTGGATGGGTTCCAGAGCAGGTCTGAACATTGGCCCAAGAGAAAAATCTTAGCACTGGCATTTTGTAATTTTTTTACATATGTGATTATTAGTTTTTGGAACAATTGCTGACCCTTGACCCAGATTTGTGACATCGAGTAATGTACTTAATGCATCTGTAATTCAGAGATATTCTGAATCATGTGTTTCCATTTCTATTTTCATTTGACATTACAGTATGTCTTATCCTGTTTAGTGTGGCATCACAATTCCTTACCTTATAGTAATTTCACACAGTGATGTATGTGAGCAAAGAACTGAATATGCACATTTCTGAGTATTACCATGACTACTATTAATTATCTACTGAAATGTTGACTTAGAAGCATCTTGCTGATAATGAGAGAAATTACGACACTTATTAGTATGCATAGGAGGACTGATAATACAAGTTTATTGATTCTAACATGGTATTTACTTGGCATGCAAATTTAAGTATATCCTTGATTTTTCATATGCTGAAATACAAACAGATGTTGTATGATGTCACACTGACATGCCTAGTTTGTTACAGATCCATGAACAACAGCGGGGACAGGACTTCTACATAAAGCAGTCAGATCTGTTTGACAACAAGGTGTATGTGGAGGAGATATGTGATGTGATCTGCATTGCCTTGGCGGAGCTTCCAGCAGTACTAAGCATACAGGATGTTGTAGAAACGCTGCTTCATGTGAAACATGGCCCTGAGATCATCTGCTGGATTGCTGCCAACTCACCTGACTGTTTCAGAGAGGGTGAGCCCTACTTTTTTTTTGATTTATTAATATTATTATTTCTTATAATGCGCCTGTGTTTTTAGTTTTCTTTTATTGATTCTGTGAAGGTTTGTGACTATTCATTATAGCGACACAATGTTGGACACTGTCCATTATCTGTGGTTACTGTGATGTCTGCAAACATCAACCTTGATGTCAACTGTGAATGATAGTGTGCTTGGCCTGATGTATTTAGATAAGGCAATACTAGCTTACCTGAACTGGTATGTGCTGAAGGTCCAAGCTCACAGATTTGTGCAAACTTCTGTAACAGAATCGGTTTGCTGCCATCTCAGAAATGGTTTCTAGATTTGTTAGCAGAGACCAGGAAATGTTGTCATAGGCTATACCTGGCAACATAAGAAACAAAGCACAGTGGCTACATTGTCCCTGTTCCTATACATCACAGCATGCAGGCATAAAGAAAGAGCAGTGGTAAAGCTCCATGCATTCTTAACCTCACAAATGGAAGGAGGTAAGTGGTTGAGTTCATGTTCTGGCTGTTTTATCCTTGCAAAAATTGTCAACGGTACCATTGGTTAGGTGGATGGTTCATGCTGCAAGATGATGCGGCTCCTGTCATGAATTGAACCCTGTTTATCCAGCACATAGCCAGTCACATTTCTCACTTTGCCATCCAGGCCGTTTGCAAAAGTAATATGGATATGTTGGGTTGCTTACTGTGAACTGTGTACAAACAAATGCATTTTGATACAGAGAAGATTTCTGTATGTCAAACATAAAGAGTGGGAATTTGTTATACCAAGTATTTAATTATTTAAGGCCTTTTCTATGTTGGAGAAATTATTATGAACTTGCCAGTGTTAAGTCAGGGAACCTGGACTTCTTGGAATTAGAGTCTTGTGCCAGTATGCTTAAGGTTCAGGACAATTTCAGTGCAGTGTGAACTTTTTCAATTGTTCCCTTTAAGTGACCAAAAAGTTGAGACTGACCAGAACATGTATGTAATTGTGGCCGTTTATAATGCCTCATATTTGAGGGTTGTTAATATTGCATAATGGGTTACTGCATATAGTGCCAAGATTGATGGTATTGGTTAGTGCGTTACTTCATGTGAGACATATTTTCCATTTTGAAATGCTGTTAATGCAGCTTTGCTTAAATGATAAAGGTAAAAACTGTGTCAAGTGAGGCAGGAAATAGCAAGGCCTTCATATTTTAATATTACATAGTACTTGCAAATAATATATAAAATTCATGTCACCTTTTCCATACATGTGGTCTTTGGAGATTGGCATTGAAAGAAGTAAACATAAGTTTCCTCTGATGATGTGTCATTCTTCATTATTCTGTTACTGGGAGTATTGGATTCTACTGTGTGTGTGCCCTGACTTCAGGATGGATTCATACACCTTTGCAGACATAGACACTGAATGTTGTTAAGACTGTAACTTACATATTGAATTCCTCAATATGTAAGTTATGTTAACAGTTAATGCCTGTATATAAAATGATCTTTATAAGCAGATTCTTTTGTTGTTTGTTTTAGTGTGTACAAGTTTAATTGCAAATGGAGAGAGACAGGAGGAAGACAATGTCGGTGGACGGATCCGCATGCAGGCTCTCAGTATGCTGTGTCAGATGAATCCAGTCCAGGCACTTGCCATCCGAGCAAAATGCGTATGTGCTTGATTACTTTATGCTCATTTAGCAGTGATCCAAATATTATCATGAAAGAATCTTATGTTTGATTGGAGTAGCAGTGCAGTTGTAAGTTTATTTACAGGTAGAACTTTGCCGCATGCCAGCATTGGCCATCACGCTGAGTCTAGATCATGCAGGTCGCACTCTTGGAGCTGATGCTGAGGGAGATATGGTAGCCTTTGTCTCTGGCTTGCTGCTTGGTAATGACCAGCAAGTCCGAAATTGGTTCGCCATGTTTGTTCGAAATGGACAAAAGGTATGTGAGATTAATTTTAAGGAATTAATTTATAACAAGCATTTTTACATTATTACTTTTAAATGAAATGCCTGTTAAAATACATTAATTTTATATTCAGTATGATATTTTGTGTTCAGCAAATATGTAAACAGAATTTTAACATGTATCACTACTGTCCAATGCTCAGTGGTGAGAGTAGTAAATTCAATATCTTGTAACTTCACGACATAATTAAATTCAGGAATACATTTTACTTCCAAGTGAAAATATGAGTTCCTGTTTTTATGGAGCATCTTGATTATAATTTTTTATGTTTCAGAGGAAGTGGGAGTCTCACACAGCTCTTCAGCTGTTGAGAGAAGAACTTCTGCGGCGCCTGCAGTCCATCATACTATTCTCAATGGACAGTCATTTGCCAGATTCTTGTGTTGTACAAGCTTCAGCACTGTTACGTTTGTACTGTGCTCTCCGTGGCATTGCAGGGATAAAGTGAGTTATTTATTTTAAGCTCCTGTGCACAGAAATTAACTCCTGTTAAATAGGAAGAGTATAGAGAGATATATCAGCACCTCTATTTTAGGATCTGATACCTGTTTGGTTTGAAACAGCTCATATTAAAAATATATATAGATGATAAGTATAACTCAGTGACTACCACAAATTTGTATGAAATAAGTTTTGATGCAGTAATAATGATAAGATATTTCTTCAAAGTTTGTTGTTGTCTTCAAATAAAATGGTGATATGTTTTGGCTAGTGTGGCTCAGAAATATAATTTTTGGCTTGGATTTTATTCTTAAGATAAGCTGAGTCATTCCAATTTCTTTATCCTGTAGGTTCCAGGAAGATGAAGTTTCATTGATTGTGCAACTGCTGACTTCACATCCACCACCCTCTCCTGCTGGAGTTCGTTTTGTTTCTTTGGGGTTATGTATGCTCATTGCATGTCCTTCCCTCATTGGACAGCAGGAACATGAGAAACGCAGTGTTGAGTGGGTCCAGTGGCTTGTACGAGAGGAAGCCTATTTTGAAAGGTGGTATAGTTGGTATAGTTTTCTGTCACATGGTGCATCATTTACAGATGATCTGGTTTTTTTATTCAGGGCCCAAAAATGCTACACCTGCCAGCATGCCTTTGATAAGAGCTGATATATTTTCTGATTTTTCTTCAGTACAAAGAAAGCTGTTATTCTAATCTCTTACCCAAAATGAGGTTTCCATATTTCTTTCATTACAGCATAACTCTTCAAAACTGTCACTCTCAAACAAGGCTTATTTATATACAATATGACATATACTGTTAAAAGAACAAAATTATTGTAATGATAAATATTTACATCAGAGTTGTCAGTTATGTCTTGTGTATTGTAACCTGTTGATGAGTATATTCTTTGTGTAGTGCAAGCGGTGTGACTGCATCATTTGGTGAGATGCTACTGCTGATGGCAATTCACTTCCATAGCAACCAACTAAGTGCAATCTGTGAACTGGTGTGCTCTACTCTGGGAATGAAGGTAAGTGTAATTTACATACCATTGTTTGAGTTTGCCACAATTTTGCACATGGCAATCTCAGATACTTTGCATCTTCTTCTTCTTCGTCTATGGCTCTCCGGTCCGTATTCGGTCCATGGCCTCCTCAATTCTCCTCTTCCATTCGGTCTTATTGTTAGGTCAATACTGTCCGAGGCTTTGATTGAGGTTTGGAGACATCTTCCTTTTTATGGTGCAAGGTTGTTAGCCCTGCGACCAACCCCCAACCTGGAGGACCAGGGTACCTGTCTTAGTCTGACCTCTCTCCCTCGACCAATCTGGCTAGGGAGGCCCTACCAGTAGCTATGCTACCGCCAGCATAGCTCTTGGGGTCACTGAGGTACTCGAGCCCCACCACCACGACAAGGTGCAGGTACCATTAAGTGGGGACTTTGTGTGTTGTTTTAATTTATTGTAATTTGGAACTATGGAGGACCACCTGATGAAAACCGTCATACTGCTGACTCAAAGAAATCAGGTATATATGTTAAATGAATTTTATATTGTTTTAAGTTCCAGGCTTTCTTAAATATTGTACAGTATCTTATGTTTTCAGAGAGTAGTGGTTCTTTTATTTTAAAATTTGTTCTTAGCTATAGGCTATTTATTTATTTTTAGTTTAAAAAACTAGGAAATGTAAGCATATCATTGTAGTGCTGACACATATACTGGAATTTGACCTTTCCAAATGGTGCCAGTGATGTCAGAGCCATCTGGAGTTACTGGTGTTCAACCCCTGCATGATTGTACCTGTCACCTTGCCAGCAGTTTCCAGAATCTGCTTTTTCCACTCGGCAAAAGTAGAGGGTTTCAGGAAATGGATTTCTCTTTACAGATTTTTTTTGTGCCCTTATGTAAAGTCATTTTCATAACTGTCTGATTTAAGTGAAAATTAAATTAGTTTGACAATATTTAATAAAATTATCCAGTTTACAATTTCTCAGAATTGATTCATCCATTCATGAGTCTTTCTCCATACACTTGACAGATTTTAATAGACACTCTTAAGGACTACATATGATTGAAGGTTTTTGGTGCAGAAAAAGAATTGTCTTTTTTAACCTTCTTGGAATTCTATTTGTACAAGCATGACATTTGGTTTATATTATTTTCAATTGAAAGTGATCAAAGTAGGTAAGTGATTCTGGGAAAAAAAATACCTTATCCATTACAGAATAATTTCATGTGATTAATGGACTGCAAGATCATATTTTTTTTCTGATTTTGGAATTTATTTACGATTGTTTGAACAGGTTCCCATCCGACCAAACAATATGACAAGAATGAAGCAAATTTTCACACAGGAAATCTTTACAGAACAAGTAGTGACATCACATGCTGTGAAGGTTCCAGTCACAGCAAATCTCAATGCCAACATTCCAGGCTTCCTGCCTGTCCATTGTATCCACCAGTTACTCAAAAGTCGTGCCTTCACCAAACACAGGGTCCCCATAAAGGACTGGATATATAGGTGATTTGGTTTCACCAATTTACTTTCCTTGACTATCTTACTATTTTGGTTATACACATCATAGTTTTTTTATCACATTTGCAACTTGTTGCACACTGCTGCATGCTAAGCTGGAGTAGGCATATGACATAAGAACAGGTAAAAAGTGATTCTGGGTGGGGATATGTTCCTGGACAAACCGGCGTAAATGGAATCGGCGTAAATTGAAACTCTTTTTATAATGTAAATCAATGGTAAGTCAATGACATGCGTTCCGGGCACACAAACATTGATGACATAAGTTCCTCAAAAATTGACTTTGCCTTATCTGTGATAGTAATTTCAGTCAAGGGAATGTTTTTTCGATTCATGACATCCACCCATAGCAACAGTAATTTCTTCATTCTTTCTAAAAGTTTACTTCTGCTATAACTCACTTGCGTTGCACTTACTCTTGTAGCCTGTTGATTGACTGTTTTATTTTATATGAATTTTTCATTATGGTAGTAACAGTGGAAGGAGGCAACTTCATACTTCTGCACACATTACGACGGGTATCACCACCTATTCTACGAATTACGTCCATCTTATCTTCTAACACAATAGACCTACGCAACTTTTTAGCAACACATTCACTTCTCTTACCAGACATGGTGGCTCTTCTACAATTTATAAATATAAAACAGTTACTACTGCAGAATAGTGGTCGAACAACAACACAAACACATTTAGCATACAGTTTTCAGCACATTCAATGTGTCAATAAGAAGCGAACTGAGCATATTTTTCCTTACTCCCTTATCAGGCTGAACGCAAATGACTCACCATGAAGAGTAACCAATGCTCACGTGACTGTTGCGAAATGTTGGTGGATTTTTGGGAGATTATCTCGCAACTACTTAGCAATGAGTGCAGAGGTAACTGTATTTATAATTTTTATTCAAAATCAGCGATGTAAGAATTACGATTTAGTATAAGAATCAGTATGAGAAACATTATGAAACATTATAAATAATAGTAAAATATATTTTTATCACTTTTTGACTTGCCGGTTTCAAAAGCGGTGTTATTCTGAATCGGCGCAAATTGAGGTTTACCTGTATAGTTGTGATGGTCCTTGGTATCTCCAGATGAATGCCTTACAGGCCACAAACTTCCTCTGTCATCCAATCCCAAAGTCACTGTCTTTATTTGTAGTACTTAACTGTAATTCACTGGATGTTGTGTAACACCAGTGGTTAATAGGAGTCATAAAGTAACTGAATAAATATATTTTTAGGCTTGAAGTTAAATATAACCTTGAATGCACAGCCATATTCCAAAGCCATTTCTTGTACATTCAGTTTCCTTCATAATTACATAGAGAAAATTGATGCAGAATGTGAGAATAGTGAAATCATGATTTTGTGAATTGTTGAATGGTTAAATGTGTTTTATTTGGCAAGATATGGCAAATGTATAAATACTCAAGTGTTCTGTATCAGATATTTGGTCCGTCTCTTAAGGAACTGAGGCTAAATAAATTTTTGTCATTAATGTAGGCAGATCTGTAGCAGTGTGCCTCCTTTGCACCCTGTACTGCCAGCTCTTGTAGAGGTGTATGTCAACTCCGTCTTGGTTCCTAGTCCAAAAGCTCCTCAAGAGCATACAAACCGGCCAATGAGTGAGGATGAGATTAGACGTGTATTCCAAAACTCAGTATTTGGTGCTCAGTTTGATGGCAAGAAACAGCGTTCAGGTCCAGTTGTAGCTGTGATGTCTTCAGAAGACAAAGACACAGGTAATTTGTTTCCCTAACTTCTTTAATATAATATTAAAATGGATTGAGGAATAGGGTGTAACAGTATGGACTGGATTTAACTGTGTAATGGGCCTTATGTTTCATAAAAGTCAGGGAAATTTTTGACTACTGATTGACTATTAGCTTTTCAAGAAGAACTCTGCTCCATAGAGTTACAATGGATAGTAGGTGTTGATTGGCAGCATACTGACCTATGTTGCTTGTTAGTGACAGTCAGAATGAACCAAGGTTTGAATATAGCAGTGGGCTCTCAGTGTGAATGTAACCAGTCACAGACAAAATTACTTGTGGTCTTTAAAGGAATCATTGGTTTTATCCTTTGCTGCACCATTTAGTCAGAATGTATCTTGACTATGTCCCGCGCGGTCTGAGACATCATGCTTCGGACCAGTGATACAGAATGCGCGCTGGTTCGAGTCTCGGGGAAAGAAATTTCTCATGAGATTTTTGACTGTGCCAACCCAGCATCGTGAGGAAATTGGGGAGCTACAATGGGTAGCGTAATCTGGTCATGGAAACTAGCAACGGCTGGGGGTTCGTCATGCTGACCACACGTCACCTTATATTTGGTTGGATGTTCATCCACCTCTGCTTAGGCATGTGAACGTGAGGCCAGCAGCCAGCTAGTCGGCTTTGGCTCTCAGAGGACTGTTACGCCACAGATTATTTTTTTATTAGTATCTTAACTATAGCACCAGTTAAATGAATTTTTCTTTAAATCATTATTCTTTGCTATATTAGACATGTTAATAAACATTTTAATTTACTGCCATTGCTGAACTTGACATGGCAGCAGATTAAAGGCTAATGCAATTTGTGTTACTGTAGACACTGAGGAGTTTCTGGCAGATGTGTCCTCACCATCCCTGACATCACAACTACTCCTGTTGTATTATCTTCTGCTGTATGAAGATGTGAGGCTGGCAAACACACACAGTTATGTACAAGCAGGTCGGAAGGTGAAGAGTTATTCAACAGAATTTTTGTCAGAGTTACCCATTAAATATCTTCTGCAGCAGGCACAGAAGGACCAACAGAGCTATGCAGGTCTGTGCTTATTTTTGCATTAAATATGTGGCATTTCTTTACATAGCAGTTGTATATATACTTTATAAATATAACTATATGGAAATTATAATTTATTCAGATGGAGATTTTATTGTATGTTATCTAAGTGACAACTTTCTTGACATAAGTGGTAATATTTTCCCCATGTGTAATCAGAATTTATACCTGAAAGATACAAACAAAATTATGTTTTCCACTACCAAACATCAAATCACTGAATGACAGATGCTAAAATGTCACTATTACCACATTTATGTGATTTTAAACCTCATATCTGAAGTTTAGGTATATAATAAATACATTTCATAAGCTGCATGAAAGATTTTAAATTAATTTTCTCTCATATACCAGTCAGATATAAAAAAATGTTAAACTTCAGTAGACATTGATTGTGTTCACTAATAATATTAAACTGTATTTTGGCTGTATGAAATTCTGTTGTAGGATTATTCTCGCCATTGCTTCGACTGCTCGCAATGCACTTCCCTCATCTTTCACTAGTTGATGATTGGCTGGAAGAGGGCATGGTGATAGAAGTGGGGAGCCAACCCGAACAGGCACCTGTTAGTGAAGCAGCCATCATAGAAGGTAGTATAAAGCTTGAAATTGTTTGTACATTGTTTTTATTCGTGATGCAGCTGTATTTTTAGTGACCAGAAATTGTTTCTGAACAAGAACAGCACTTAATAATTATGTTTGCTCATGAGAAGTACTGTACCAAGAAAATTTAACACTATTTTGGGATGCATTATTTAGTTATTGGTGTACTGATGTTTTGTCTTTAGAAGCGACATTGTACTTAAGATGTTTATAGTTTTTCTGTTCCCCCCAGCATTCAGTCATATGCAGTCGTGTCCGTCAAGAACAGGCCGTCTATTGCGTCAGCTCCTATCGATGCCTGCGACTGATGTATGGCCATATGCTGAAACAATCATAAAGTTCTTCAAATGTATGCTTGACGATAGAGTGCCTCGTTACATACAAGGTATAAGTAAAGCACGATACTTGAAGTTACTAGATTATGAAAATGTTGTTTTGGCATGTTCAGCGTACTCAAATTACTTGAGTTCTTATCTACTGTATTGCAGAGCTATATAAACAAGTGTGGCTGCGACTGAACACAGTGTTACCTCGCTGTCTGTGGGTTATGTCCATTAATGCTGTGCTGTATGAATCGGCTGCTGTGAAGAATGTGTTCCTTACGCAGGAGAATATTGTACTGGATCCACTTCAGGTACTGCGATGTGACACTCGGGTGTTCAGGTTAGTCTCTTTTATTAGAGTAGAATGTCTAATTATAAACCTGCTTCATGTTTGAAACTAGCTTGGGTCAGATGTCTAATGATGGGGAAAGAGGTGGTTTAAAAAATGTTAATTTCTTTTGACAACTTGACATGACTAATGGCCTAAGAGGTTGCCATGAAAGCTTTAGGATGAAGACTGCTTGGAAACGACCAGTAAAGTAAGAGTCACTGTGTAACCTTAAGGCCGTCTGTGGTGCCTACAAGTCTGGCTCAGATCAGAATTTAATGAGCAGTGAACATTTTCGGTACTTGTGGGTTATCGGGACACATCGCTTTAAAAATAGGTTAGGTTAGCTTAGCTTAGCTTAGATCAGGTTAATGTGTGTGGATAAATGATATATACTTGAAAGTCATTATATTTTATTTCAATAAATGACAAATAATTATATATTATTTTGATATGCATGAGATGTTAATTTTTGTTACTACCTGTCTCCGGAGGCCAAAATTCAGTTATAGATTTTAGAATTGTTTTAAAAATATTGCCATTATCATTTGTACACCGCCACATGAACTCAGCTAAATATGATAGATATTTGACTCCCCCGTTTTGTGTCCCGATAACCCACAAGTACTACTTTTCTTTTACCAATTGTTTTGATAGGTGTGCAGCTGCATTAAGTGTTGTACTGCGTGTACTAGAAGCGTCCTTGGCTGCATCCCGCAGTCAACTGTCACGTCACTTGCAAGATCGCCCTCTAGTGGAGCGTACTGGTCAGCTTACTAATGAGGCAGAGAGAGAAGAACTGCGTGTGGCTCTTGTGGCTACACAAGAAAGTGTGTCAGTGCAGATACTATTGGAGGCATGTCTTGAGACTGATGAGGACAGGGTATGTATGGAGCTCTGTAACTGATTTATTTAGATGAGGTCTGATTGAAACATTTGGATTAGAATTTATAATAATAAAACAACAATACTTGACGAAACTAATTGAACTATCTCCAAAATGATATGTTTTAGTTTGAATACAGAGTATATTTGTTGCTCCAGCCATTTATGGAGACACGTCTAAAATTCTTCTTTCACAATGGCTTGTAGGTCTTGTGGTATATGTTGAGTGATGCCACTAATATTGTCAAATCCTTTCCCCCTTAAAAGCCAATTTATGTTTAGGGAGTAGGGAAATGTGCCAAATCTAGTGAACATAGGTATAGTTGAGCCATAGAAATTACAGATTTGAACCCACGGTCCCAGCGACCAAGCGGCACAAGGCCCACGCCTCATACCGCTCGGCCACTGCGGACCCCTTTACTCTTTACTAAAAATGAATATTACTAGGTTGAAAATCAAAGATGAAGAAGTTGATGGGAAATGCGATGATGAGAGAAATAAAGACATCTTTGTAAATCCCATTATGTGGAGCGCAGCACTTCGAGGTTTCACCAACTGGAGAACCGATAATATATGCACGCGGACTGCAGTGTTTCATATCATATACAATAGCTGTGAGGAAATTAAGAATCAAACTCATTTGTATGAAGTAATTTTTGGCAGTTGGCTTTCATTAATGATCTTTTGTTTATGTAGGAGAAACCAGGGCAGTTATGGGCCCTGCGTGAGGTTCGCAGCCTCGTGTGCTCATTCCTGCATCAGGTGTTTATTGCAGACCCTTCTCTAGCAAAACTGGTTCACTTCCAGGTAAGCAGAGGACGTATATGAAATAAACTTTTTGGACATCATCCATTATCCTAATTCAATTATAAATGGAACTGTATATTCCAGTTCAGGAAATTGTATTTGTTAGAGTATTATAAATGTTTCTAAGAATGGATAAATTCATTGCAACATGTATGAAATTTGAGGTCCTCACAGCAGTGAGAATGTTGATGTTGGTCTTCTGGGTTATAATGCCATTATCTGAAAATGGAAGCAGTATGTTCCTCCAAAATGGTGGTATCGACTTACAAGTACACATGATATTACTACTCAGAAGACAAACATCAACAACACTGTCTGTTGTCTGAGAACTACTTTATAAACATATTATTTTAAGAGTTGGACATAGTTCTGTCTTGAGATGTTTGTCATTATATTGACAGTTTTTATTCAATTTTGTTAACTTTTTCTTGTTGAAACAACTCTGAATAAACCTAGTACCCTTTGCATACTAATCATGAAGTCACCATTAGATTAATGTTCAGAGGGTCCCAGAAGAAATTAAAATAAATTTTGTAAATACACTGTATTGCAAAGAAGGTCACGTTAAGACGAGTAGATCATATGTACATTTTTTAAAAAAAATTGTCACATCTTATGTGTTGTCAAACTTTCCATTAACTACAGGGTGCAAGTCTGGCTGACAGTCCTGTAATAGGGGGGTTTAAATCCCATATTCACTTATGATAACTGATATCTGTAAGTGAGACAGTAAACAGCAGTGGTATTCAAACTTTTTTGTTCGCATACCCCCAGATAAAATTTCTCTTCAACTTTGTTCCCCCAAAGTTGTTGGTGTATAATTCAAGTTATACATAGTATATAATCTACATCTAAAATAAATTAAATAAATTACATTACTGATTATTCAGTGTTTATCATAAAATAATATATATATTTTTAAATTTCACGTACCCCGTAAGATGTCTTCGCGTACCCCAGGTTGAATACCACTGGTATGCAGTGTTATAATAAAAGAATGAGGTGCACTTTGTAGAGTACCAAGTTGGAAGACGTTGTGGGTGGTGTTATACAGGGTTATCCTCGAGAACTGCTTCCTGTAACAGCACCAGGCATCCCTTCTATGCACATCTGTCTGGACTTCATCCCTGAGCTGCTGAGCCAGCCATCTCTTGAGAAGCAGGTGTTTGCTGTGGATCTCGTGTCTCACCTAGCAGTGCAGTATGCACTCCCCAAGTCTCTCAGTGTTGCTCGCCTCGCAATCAACACTCTCTCTACATTACTTGGTGGTAGGTTCCTTTGTGTGTCTGTGTCTCAGTATCAAGACCAGTTCCTGCATGGTCTGATAGTATTTATTTTAAATATTTTTCATTCATGTAAGATTTTGGGTTTTCACAGTGGTGAGTATGAAGATTTCTGTCTTCTGGGTTGTTGTGCTGTGTATTCTGGTTGATGTTTACCAATGTTTCAGAGGTCATACTGCCTCCGTCATCAGGCTGATGAATCGCCCTGATGACAGAGAATTGTTACATCTTACAGTAAATTTCCTAAGTTGTTACATATTGCAAGTACAGGTAGCCCTCAATTTGCGCTGATTTAGAATAACGCCGGTTTTGAAACCAGCAAGTCAAAAAGTGAAGAAAAAAAATGACTATTATTTATAACGTTTTACAATGTTTCTCGTACTGCTTCTTATACTAAATCGTAATTCTTGAATTCTCGCTAACATGAATTTGCTCCAATGAGATCGATGAATCGGTAAAAGCTGTTTGTGAAACACAAACTTTTGCATATGCGAGTTTGCTCTTATGCAATTTAATTCCTGGCGCTTTAAACTTTCAAAGGACTAATTTAACCTCTGCGGAGGTACCGGGGTTATTTTTACTACGCGATTTTCTATAGGTTGGCGTCTTTCATGAATGCAACTATCACATAACAGCAGAGATGACTGCACACATCAGTCATGTGAAAGAATCGCAGTCAATCGCGGGGACCAACGAATTGCCTATTGTAAGTGTATAAAACTTATTTTTTTAAACTCCCTTTATTTTATTTACGTTATTTCAGATCTTTAAATGTAATGCCATTGTATTACTCGTCAATGTTTGGGTGCCGGGAACGCATGCCATTGACTTCCCATTGATTTACATTATAAAAGAGTTCCAATTTACGCCGAATCCATTTACGCCAGTTCGTCCAGGAACACATCCCCAGCGTAAATCGAGGGCTACCTGTACTTCCTCTGAATATTATCAGCAATAATGTTAATCACTTTCACATCCTCATGCCAAGTTTTTGTCTCCACTGACATGATGATATTAACACAAATTAAAAACGGGATTTGAGGCTTGAAGTGTAAACACCAGAACGTCTGTGAAATTAATTTTCATGCTGTCTTTTCTTTTATTATCATTAATAGAGTCTTCTTGGTTCATTACACAGGCTTCAGACTTATTCATAGCTCTGTATCGTCAGCCTATTCTTCTTGAGAAAAAATGTGGCAGACTTGTGGACAGATATTAGAAATTCTTATTCATTCTTTTCATATCTCATTTCTCGTACTGATGAAAGCCGCGTAATTCGAGGATCTTACTGCACTTCACCACATTCCAGTGATCTTCGTGTTCTTTTTATAATTTCAGTTCTCCCCAGCTGGAGTCGTTCGGAGCTGTTTGGCCCATGCTTGCCTGCGCTAGTACGTATCTGTGAGGCGTTCCCTCCTTTAGTAGATGACGTGGTTTCTCTGCTGATGCAACTGGGACGTGTATGCATGTCAGAGGCATCACTTACTGCCCGGCAAGATGGTTCGGTGCAGTCGTCCATTACTGGAAGAAACAGTGATAGCAAAATAAGTGCTGCCGATAACCATATTCTCTGCCTTAAGATACAGGATACATTTGCAGATATTCTTTCCAGGGCAGTGCTTAAAGTGAAGATCTACTAGTTATTTGTACATACCAGTGTCTTCTTCTCAGACTGAATTGCCTGTGAAATCACTATTGTAGATAGTTTAGTCATACTTGTGTGTTAATATAAAACCTCTTATTATCCTTGATCCTAGCAGTACTCCTCCTTCCTTGTTCACTCCTCTTAGGGAAGACAGAAAACTGATAATCCTGCTACTGCCTAACCAAGCCCTGTTAGCCACATGCATATGTATCATTCTTCTTATTGCGCCATCTCCGAACGAAGGTTGGTGATCCACATGGCGAACATTGTCCTTGAGACTGCCTCTCGAAAGATGTCTATTGAGGTGCGTCCGAACCATCTTCTTAGGTCTTTTATCCAGGAGTTTTGGGGTTTACCGACAGATCTTTTTCCTTGGATTTTTCCCTCGATGATCAGTCTTAAGATCTCATAATGTACTCCTCTCATGATATGGCCCAAATACTGGACCTTTCTTTCCTTAATGGCAAGCAATAGTTCCTTTTGCTTATTCACGCATTTGAGAACTTCGATGTTAGAGACTTTTTGCACCCAGGGTATTCGTAGTATATGTCGATATAAATACATTTTGGATGCTTCGATCCTTTTCTCCATGGGAGAATCAAGAGTCCAGCTCTCGCATCCATAGAGAAATGTAGAAAAAACATAACATATCAGCGTTCGAATCCTCAGTTCTAGACAGTTCGAATCTAACGAAAAACCTCCTCATGTCAACGAAGGTTTTTCTGGCTTGTTCGATTCTTGATCTTATTTCTTTTTTGACGTCACAGTTCTGGTTCACTATGGTGCCCAGATATTTAAGAGAAGTCACTTGTTCGACAATGTTGCCATTGGTTCTTATTGCCATATTTCTCGGTAATGTTGAGAATACCATTGCTTTGGTCTTGGATGTGTTCATATATAAATCAAACCTTTCACTGTATTGCATCCACTGTTAAAAATTGCAGGCACCGATTCCTAATTTCTGTAAAACTTAGTATAGACGACATAATACCTTTGGAGAAGAAGCCGTACTTTAACTCCCTACAATTCATAATACCAGCATGCCTGTTTTATGAACTTCTGAGGTGGGAACACTATCACCATTTTGGAAAAATTCTTGGGAGTTCTGCAATAGATTTATTAGTTGTTTTTAACATCTCCCATTGGCTGCAAACCCATCTTAAAATTTTTTTGCGACTATCATTTTGCCATTTCTTTTGTCAATATAAAATTCTGTATCTGATACAGCAGCAAGCAGTGACCTAAGAATTAGTCAGTTAATTGAATTACTACTGGGGATACTTGGACAACCCGTTCTTCAAGTGCCAGAGCACTGCGGGTCCCAACTCTTCGTTAGCTCGATCTATCGACATTCGGTAGGACTCCTTGGACGAGGGATCGGCCCGTCGCAAGGCCTTTACCTGTACACAGGACAACACAACACAGAAGAACATCCATGGCTTGAGTGGGATTTGAACCCACGGTCCCAGCGACCAAGCAGCCCAAGGCCCACGCCTTAGACCGCTCGGCCACTGCGGACCCAATTGAAGTACTAAGAACTCGCAACTCTTGTTCCACCCTTGGTTCCTCCCACGCAGAACAAGTTTAATTGTTAGTAGCAGTAATGGGTATAAATTACTGCTGTCATACTGATTCAACCTGCAGCCTGTATATGACAACTGCTTCTTCTATTGGCTGCATGATGAACCACATTCATGATCATCTTCCCACATGTCTGTGTTGATCTCTGGGCATTTAATAAAATATTCTATACATGTTGCAGTTTTGAAATAAAGTTGCGTATTTGAGCTACATTTATGGCATGTGCGTATTTTTTAAACTTTGGTCCGCTTTTGAGAATATGTATAAATTTAGATTTTTGCGAAGTGAATCGGCATTGAATTCTCCCAACAGCCCCTGATAGAACAAAGTTAAAAATCCAGATTTGAGGTTCCCAGGGAAGTGAGAATGTACAGTTACTACTTGATGTCATGGTCCAGAGATTACACTTCACAATTAAAACATACACGGACATATTTATGCGCAGGACAGTAAACAAGATCTTCAAGAACACCTCTGCAAATTGCTATTTGAAAAACACCGTCGCGACGGGAGAAAAATGAAATGGAAAATGACTCAACTAGAGCCATCTACATTTGATGATTTCAAATAATTGGTAACAGATGGCATTGAAATACCCTCAACCTTAAAGATCACGCAGTGTGAGGAGTGTAGTTATAGTCAGTCCAGTAGCATGCCGGTCTGCTTTATCAATGCGAAAGGGGTTGTGATAAAACCAGATAATTATGTTGCCCTTTTATTCAATTTAAACGTAATTTTCGTACCAACAAAATGTCTTTCTTCAAAACTTTTAACTCGGGCATATTCTTAATGGGACGAACAGTTCATAAGTAGGTCTACTTCCTTTACCTGGTTGTGCATATTTGAGTGAAGCAGCAGTCATTATACCTCTGTATAGTCTTTTCCATGTCTCAAAAAGTGTTCAATTCTCAAGTAATTCGCACTTACAGGCTGATATGATCTGGACTAAACCTTACTGAGAAATGTAGGCTGCAATATTCAGTTATTTGCGTACGTAAATTGTAACAGTTAAGTAACAAACTTAACTGATGACTGAATAATTTAACCACGTAACCGAGACACTGCCTAATGACAAATCAACGCCTATCGTGCTTATTTATTTGATGAGAAATTCCTTATTATTATAGACTCCGAACTCTCACCACTGGACTGTAGGCCTATTATAAGCCAGTTGAATAAAGTTCGCATCGTCACATAATATTTTTTTTTCAAAATTCATTCACATTTACACAATTGTAGTATATTTCTGTTGATTGTGCAGTGAATCACTTGAATCTAAATATACACGAACCCGATGATCGAAACGTGTAGCCAATGGACGATACCGAGGACTTGGTTTGAAAGGTACAGCGATGTGGTGAAGAGACACGTAAAAGTGACGGTCCTTTGATGAAAGGCTTAGGAAAACAACGAGATGCTACTTTGCTGAACCTAAAATCCATGCTCGTATTATCCCCCTAGATATGACAAGTCCCGAGTCAGCTATTTCTAAGTGGCTTATCGATGGAATTTTGTATTCATTCGCTCCCCGTTCCAGCGCGATACACAAACCATCAATCTGAAGCAAGTAACAGGCTTTGATTCGGGAATATTGCCTGGTAGCATCTAAATTACGGATAATTAAGATTCATAACATGGCTGTCTGCTGGGTTGTACTCAGGTAGAAGTTTATCGACGTTTCAGAGGTGATTTCTGCCTCCATAATCAAGGTGATCGCCAGATTACACGGCGCTACAACCCAGAAGACAGCGATATTCACACTCACCACAGTGAGAAACTAAAATCCTACAATCAAGATTCAATTTTAGGAAAATCTCATTAGCCATTCGGAACCCTGGTATCGTAAATAACGCCATATCGTTTGCTCGAAATGTCAGTATTTGTGTGCTGTTTGCTGAGAACTGGTCGACAAACCTGTAGCTCGTGTTGGGGAAATATATAGAATTTTAATGAGTGTACTTCTTAGACAGCCAGAATTTGGAAATAATAAAATGGATATGTAAAATGAAATTAATTTAGCAATGTGGCAACTAAATGAGTTTGTAAAATATGTGTTAAACTTTCGGTAACTATCACTACAGTTTGGTTTGTTAGTTACCTAGGCGCATGGCTACCTGAAACTTCAAATGAAGTTGTGGAACGCGTTTCGGCTGCTCCACTGTCGTAAGAGTAATTACTTCAGGAAGGATAGCGGCTAGTTTTAGGAATTTAAACCATTTAAAATCAATATCCCTTAATCTTCTTGGGAATCTCATGGAGCCTTTGTTGAATGTGGCCCACCTTCAAAATGGGTATTTATCTCAGTTTTTCAACTACTTCAATTATTTATGGCAATTTCAGTTTTTGAAACGAATGTGCTGATTTAAGTAGGCCTAATAAGCATCGGAGCTTGAATTCTGAAATTCACTAACAAGTGGCAATAATTTTGTGCAGTGAGCATCTGCTGTTAGTACAACTGTACCAAGAAGTTGGTAATGACAAGTTCGAGCTCGAGATGTGTACCGTGTGGACAGAAACATCTGGCGAACAAGGGCTTTGGTGATAGGTCATAAAGTCCGGTCATGTGACTTGCTTGACATTGGTCCACGTATCTACCCACACCCCTACAAACTCAAAACCATAGAATGAACAGCAGAAAAGCCGCTGGCATGTAGCCTCAATCATCTTGTTTCTTATGAGTCCCTTTTGTTTGAATTTAATTGGAAAAAAAACTGATCATCATTTTGTTTAACCATTAAGTTTTTTATACCTTTGGAAGTTGTGTGAAGTGATCTGTAAAATTAGAAAGGAAGTTATACAACGGTACCAAGGTTAGTGTTGTAGTTAGAAATGCTAATTTGTGAAATATCGACAGTGACATATCGTTTAAAAAATGAGTGTGCTAAAGCAAAAAGCAAAACACTCACATCAGTAGTAAAGTTAAAAGTGTGTTTTCATATTCAGTTGCCTTTAGATACAAACAATTTCAAGTTTTCTTCTATTGATTTTTACATAAAAGTGGTTATTTAACGTGATCCCACTGAAACGACGTAAAAATAAACATTTTAAATATAATTTAGGCAGAATTGCATGAAAATAAAACTAAAGTGTCATTACAACGGCTATGTGTAATTACTTTACTTTTGTGAATTCAAACGTTCGCAATCATTGATATGTGACAGTCTCCACGCAAAGAAATTTGTTGTGTATTTGTGTACTCATTTATTTCACTAGACCACATACTTGGCACTTAATTGTTCGATCTTATGGCCTCTTGCTATTCTGGCTGCACCTACTAAAAACAATAGTGCGCATCACACGGCACCACAATAATCAAACATGTACAACAACAATGTACTTCGTGTAAGAAGTAATGCGAGCACGGATTCTACACGGCTAATACTAAAAAGTCGCTCTTAGCATGAAACTACACCTGAAGATCGTTCAGATTGTAGTTTTTAGCAAATTCTAATTGTAATGCAGACATTCAACTGCACATAATAAAACAACACGCTGGTCTTGTAATCCTGGGGTCCCGGGTTCAATTCCCGGCGGTGCCAGAATTTATAACTTGTGTTAGGCAAGGCCGTGGTCTAGGCAACACGGAGTTTTCCTCCGGGGCTTCCCCGGTCTCTCCGTGGCATCTCAACAATTATTCCATACTCCATACACACAGAAGAAGGCAATGGCAAACCACTTCTGGATCACCTGCCTAAAAACAAGGATGGAAGGATCCTGTTCATAATATGTCGCCAACCTCCTGTAAAGGAGACGGCGTAATAAAGAAGAAGAAATAAAACATTTATTACGCGACACAACTATAACGAGTATTTTTATGTGTTTTGTATTTATTGGTTAAATTAAATTTGCACACAATTGATATTCACCACAACAGAATAGTATTCGTAATAGCTAGACGCCCGAAGATGGACTAATTAAGTCCGAAAATATGTCGTCTAGTAAAACAAACCTTAAGACATGCAGTAAATTAGTGCATGAGTGCATAAATGGACAGCATATTTGTGATATGGAGACTGTCACTTAATACTTTGTTGTATTCACAACATGGCGCCTCAATATACCCTTCAACGATCATACTGATTTATCGCTATTCATAATGCTGAAAGTAGTGGAAAAAGTGTCGAAATTAGTCCATAAACACAAGGGATTACAAATCACTACAACTATTGCATGCCTTGGATATGAACTAGCAACTAACTCTGGCCATTTACTTTCCCTGACTTCTAAACATTAAAGAGTCTAACGACCTTCCTGACACATGCTACTTCTAAATCGTAGGCGAATTTATTTTCAGATGTATAAGTTCAGACTTCACGGTTTGGTCGCGGACATGTGGCCGTTGATCAGGATCATGCAAATGACCGGCTTCTTCTTGTTGGACTATCATGAAGACATGAGCTTCGGCTGGACGTCCATCAGAGCTGGGTATGCAGGCTCTATATCTGGCCTCATGGTAATACAGTTCGCCCTGATCTTCATCAACCTCATGAAGCAATCCGACGACGTCAATGACCTGACAGCCAACACGATCACGGTGCTCTTCTTTGTCCATTCGCTGGTAAAATTCTTCTACTTCGCTCTGCGCCGCGGCAAATTCTACCGGACGCTGGCCACGTGGAACAACGCCAACAGCCACCCGCTCTTCTCTGAAAACCACTCGCGTCATCACGCGACGGCGGTGGGAAGCATGAGGCGCCTGGTGATGTACGTGGGCATCGGCATCATCATCAGCGGGTTTGCCTGGACCATCATCACCTTCGTTGGAGACAGCGTTCACGAAATACCCGACCCCGAGAACGCGAACGAAACCATTTTCGAGGAGGTGCCTCGTCTCATGCTTCGTTCGTGGTATCCCTGGAATGCACTGTCTGGTGGAGGTTACGTCGTGTCCTTCGTCATCCAGGTGAGGACAGCAGTTGAAAACTTTATTTTTGTTCAATTCATACCAAAAATCGTACTGTATTCTGCACCATCGCACATTCCTGTTTGTATTGCAGATCCTATGGCTGTTTCTGGCCCTGTCGCATGCCATGATGATGGACACAATGTTTTGTTGTTGGCTCATCTACACGTGTCAGCAACTCGTTCACCTCAAAGAGATTATGAAGCCACTCATGGAGCTCAGCGCCTCGCTGGACACACTCGTCCCGCACTCTGCAGAGCTCTTCCGTGCCGTTAGCGCAACGACCAACAACCCCATAACTTCAGGTGAGATTTAGGTTGTCACAATGCCAGTCATTATAGTTCAGCTATTCTTAAAGAAAATTGAGGTTTCACTAACAAAAAATGTTAACTTCTGAGTACCATCTCATTTTATTTTTGCATATTATTTTTTGTGGCACTGAAAACTGACACCCCTAAACACTTTTCATATGACATGCATGGGTTTATATTTCTATTTACGTTTTCATAGAGTAACAAGTTAAATATTATTTACAAGTTTTATTACGGCAGAAATTAACACGCTAACAGCGCAATATTGACAACCTTATTTATTCGAATTTATATTGCTAACTACCTGCAAGCATTTGCATTTTGAATTAAGCACTATTTTAGTCTTATAATCAAAGGGCTGTGTCTTCATGTCGCGTGAATGACTTGATGAAATAGGCCCAGATAATGGGCAGAGTGAATCCACGCAGCTGATCTAACTCCGGTTCTTAACAACATTCAGCGAAGAACATATTATGAACTTTTCTGCACTTTCTGACCTAACATTATTCGGATTCCTTCATGATAAGTGAACATTCGCTTAGTTATCAAGATACCCCCCCTTCCCGTCAAACATCTCACGTTAAATTTGATTCCAGGTGATGGTGACGGTATTCGCGCTATCTACAGCAATCAGCACGACTTCTCGAATTTCCGTCTCAATACCGGGGCACTGGCCAATATCAACAGTGGCTCTGTGGGGCCAAATGGGCTGACGAAGAAACAGGAGGTGCTAGTACGTTCTGCCATCAAGTACTGGGTGGAGCGACATAAGCACGTCGTAAGGTGGGTGAGCCTCGTTTTATAAAGTGACGCCACTGCACCCATATGTACCTTTCCCCAGGATGCTTGCTTCGTTGGGGCTGATTCCCCCCCCCCCCCCCCCCCCGGGGGTTTCTGTCTGTGCCTAGCCGATCAGGGTTTAGAAATCCATTATACGCCCTCGCTGGGCTTCCACCATCATGATTGCAACATTGGTGCAAGAATGACTGGAGGTCACTGTTGGAAGACAACATTGGCCTTGGATCATATTAGTGAAACAATAACCTACATGATGTGGCGTGAAGAACACCTCTGGAATGACACTATACTCCAAAGAATACATCTTTCCAGTTTTGTAATATACTGCAATATGGAATAACAACATGGCGAATGAGCGAAATTGCGAGGTGGGAGAGAAATCAGCGTCACTTAATTCAGGGTCTTTAAATGATGTACTGTAACATATCATTGAGAAATCTTCAGATATATAGATTTATTTAAGATAATAATAGAATGTAGAATAACAAAATGCGAAATGATTCCTTGTTTTAAGTGTATAACTTTGTTACCCCGTTACATAAGTACTTTCCGTTAATTTGAATGAACTTATATAACACTTCAGTTGAAAATAAATTTAATATACGTTTGTGGGGACGTATATAACACATCAAATGTACTTCAGAGCTCCAAAATAAATTGCCTGTTACATAATTGTTAAACGTTTCGATCTGTTATAAATATATTTGCGACTAAATTATCTATAATGAGTATAACTTAGAAGTTTTTGTATTTTCAGAACCGTTGTTAAATTAATGTCATATTTCTCTTACAACGACGAAAATACACTTTCACGTTTTTTAATTTTTGTCGTAATTCAATTTAAATAAATTACAGTAACACATTCCAATTTCGCATTATAATACAAATTTTAAATACGTTTTCAGTATATATTCATACTTTTCGCCGTGAGAAAATGAAATCTCACATTATTTGTTGTTTAATGAGATTAGTTCTGCGATGAACAAACACCTGAAAAATGTTCTATTCCGTCTGATCGACACTTACGTCATTTTGTGAAGTGATTTCATTACGAGAGATTAGTTTACTTCAGAAACAAGTTTCAAATTGCTAAAAATGCATTTCAGTTGGGGTGTTTAGCATCAATTTTATACTTTTTAAGAGACCATCCCTCACTTCAACTACGTAACATGACAACCGTTCAAACCGGTGAAGTAGACGCGACACCTGAGGTGTTAGTGTTAGGATCCTTAAATTTAGTGTGGTAATGTAAAGTGTAAAACAACAGCCAGTCGGCCGAACGAAATAAAGAACGAACTGACAACTTATATTTGAAAAAAAAATTATATATAGAGGCATATTAAATATCGATGTCGAGTGGTTTGCACTCCTGCTTCATATTCGGCAGGTCCAGGGTTCAAATCTCAGCCCGGAAGCCGGCTATCTTAAGGTTTGTCGTGGTTTCCTCCAGTCCGTCTAAGTAAATGCCGGAGTATTACCTTAAATTAGGCTACGACCAATTTATTCTGTCATTTACAATTTATTATCCGCTAATTATCTTATCATTCGATGCTATATAGTCTAATAGCCTGAGAAACTGCCATCTTTATTAAATAAACCATAAACACAAATAAATGAGACAAGATTTTACCGATGTAACTGGAATATCAAATACCAACGTAGATACAAACTAAAATAATGTAAGGATTGATTTTTGCCTAAACAGTAGCAAATTTAAAAGAAGCAATACCATAAATCGTAGACATAGAGCTGAATCAATACTGAAGAGCTTGAAGCATCGAAATTTTTGTTTTGACTTCTAAGAAGCCTGAATAATGAAATATAATGTGGAGTGGTCGAAATTATAAATCGAAAATATGTTTAAATTAAACCGGAGATAAGGTCCAGGCAAGTATTATAAAAATGCGCATACAATTTGAACAAACCAGTTGAAAGGAATTATGTAAATTATTTATGTCAACTTTCCTTTAAAACTTTGTCTTTGAAGACAAGATAACAGGACTCAGAGGTTAATCACTTTATGAATTATTACAATCTGAGCACAATATTATTATAGACGTTATACAACATTTCTGATAGTTTGTAACGTGTGACCGCAGTATATTTTGCAAGACTCTGATATCCTCATAAGCTCTGTCCATGTTTCCGTACAGAATTAGGAGAAGAGAATAATTTGGAAATACTTGTTATTTCTCAGTTCGAAAACTGTCACCACAAAGTCGACTTTATTCGAAGGACGGTGGAAAGATAAGTTGCTCATCTCTTGGCGACACTTCATGAAAGATGTATAACGCAATGAATGTAAAGTTCCACTGATGCTTAATATCGGTACGTGATGGATTCGGGCGTCCGTGAGATGAAGTATTTGCACAGTACGGTATTAAGTGGACGGGTATTCTGTGGTTCGTACAGGTCATCGAGCGTTGTTATGACAGTGAGTTTACAAGGCTACGATGGCTTGAGCTGACACATACATTTTTGGCGACAGAAACCTGTTGGAAAACGGCCAGTCAGAAGACTGAGAAGAAGATGGTAGGATAACATGAAGCATAATGTACAGCAAGAATTAAAACCAAATGACCGAATGAACTTCACCAAAGAAGTTAAGTATATAAATCCTAAACCAAAAATCGGAATGTTGTGTCCACGCATTTCGGCCAATTTATTTTTCAATTAGAATTATTCAGTGACGGAAGGAGGAGATGAGAGGTAAGACGTTTCGGACCGATGCTGGCCTCAACTTTTTAATGATTTTATGTTTCTGATAATTCGAATAACTTAGTCGTTTGTTCGTTATTTATCAAGATCTTCGCACGTTCCTGTAAGAACTTATTACCCGACAGGAGGAGATTCCATGGAAACAATGACAACATACTTAGACGTCCCTTCTTGTTGTGGCTGGGAAATCAACCGCAATCCGCTGGGTTCCCTATAGACCTATCCTCACTTAAGATTAATATAAAAACCAAGAAATCGTACAAGCCACACTGGATTTGAGATCTGAGGTGATCGATTGAAACTCAAGGAATTCTCGATGATAAATTAAATAACACAAAACTTTCTAAATGACCCAGAACAGACGATGAATCCTTCATGGTATCGCCAGCCGCTTTTCAATAGCCCCTCAACTTTGTAGTCACGAGCATGGAAATTATTCATAAAGCCTTTGCTAACCAACCACAAATTCGATCACACCAAGTAATATTCAGTCGCCGTTAATGGCTGTTAAGTGAATCAGCTGGAAAGTCGTTCACGTAATAATTTATAGGTTTTAGTACAACAGTTGTGTGTTTTCTTGAACACAGATCCAAGTAATAACACAATTTCCAGCCATTGACAAATCAAACGCAGATCATCATGACCTCTATTTTCGGCCCTGACGACGGGGACATTGTGTTCTTCCGAAACGCTGGCATTCAGTCCAAATGCAAAACGGCGCAGTAACAAAAAGAAGAAGAAGAAAACGATATCTATCGATCTGCATATGTTTCTGTGAACTAAGTGGATATTAAATTTTAAGTCCCTTTCCGACCAAGCTAATTTAAACATTACTGCTGTGAGAAACGACGGCTATGGATTTTTCATATTCAGACAAAATCAACCAACAAGAAGAATCATCAAGCCGATGGCTTACTGATTAAGGCTGTATATGGACTTAAAAAAATAAACATAATGTTATCAGTGTCTAGAAGATTGATGTCAGATGTAATAAGTGGTAGAGCTTGCATAGTAAAATGAGTGGTTGTTACAGGAATCTGCCTTTTCCGGAACCTTGCACTATTATTAAAAGTTTATGTACGTCAACATATTATGCCGAGCGAAAGATTTACACGTTACGTGTATGAGAACTAGGATTTTATGTGATAATCTGCGGAAAGGAAACATCCTCTGCACAATTTAGTCTACAAATTTCCCATAGAATCTTCAACGAACATTTCCCAGTTACGTAATATTCGACGTCACTCGGTCTTATTTGTATTTTGTCAAATATTTGTTTAGAGAAGACAGCCATCTATAGACCCACCGTCGTGAAAACCCCAAAGCCTACATATTTTTAGTGCTTAATTCTTATTCTTGTTTCCTTTTTCAGTTTATAAGTTAAATACCCGCACATTTAAAATAAATACTACATTAATTGGGAGTTACATTTTTGAATATTAATGATTTTTGTTATATAAAAATTCCACCTAACAGAAAAAGATACATCCTTAATTAAACATGTAGAATACGTCAAACAACTAATATCATCCAGCCTTCCGCTAATCCAGAAGGAAAATTATCATACCATTATTTTAACAAATACCTCTGGTTCTCCCCCGCCCCTAGCCGAAGTTATACAACAGCGTTATAAATTTTGAAAAAGCTGATAGATTTCCGCGAAATTCGGTATGGAAATCATATAAATGAGAGCAGCAGCACTTAACGTTTAACATACTTTCGACAACTGTGCTAAGATTCCAACTTCTGGAATTCTGGAAAACATAAGGCATCAAATTTGTCTACGGTGAAATATGAAGTTGTTAAAGTCACTGTTGCGTTGGACGGAAAGCAGTAACATGGCAGTCTACGCAGTCTTCTTTCACTTAATGATCTTATGATGGAAATTACTTCAGTTGCGTGGGTATATAGTGCTTCTTGTGCGTCACGTTAAAATTTTTATAATGGTAAATTTCAGGACATTGTTACGGCAAAACAATGAGTTTATATATGTAAAATATGGAGTATTTAATCAAAATTTGAACCCCCCCCCCTCAGCGGATCGGCTTTATGAAACTTAACAAGGTGTCCTGAAAACCAGGACGGCTGTGCCTACAAACGTGAAACTTGAATGTTTGCAAGAACGGATGATAACACACGATCATTACTGTGGAAGCAATTCAGAGCCAAATAATATTATAAATAGGTGGTACACAAGTCATCACTGTGCTTTATTATTATTTATTTAGTGTTCTGTCTGACGACAGGTCCATATGAACAGGATCCTTCCATCCTTTTCTCGGACTGGGACCTGTTCATATACGTTCTTGGCAGATGATCCAGAAGTGGTTTGCCATTGCCTTCTTCTGTGTGTGAATGGAGTAATTGTTGGGATGCCACGGAGAAACCGGGGAAGCCCCCGGAGGAAAACTCCGTGTTGCCTAGACCACGGCCTTGCCCAACACAAGTTATAAATTAGGGCACCGCCGGAATCGAACCCGAGACCCCAGGATTACAAGGCCAGCGTTCTAACCGCTAGACCACCATGGCGGTTCACTGTGCTTTATAAAATTAAAATAGTCCACACAACTTTTTGCAGATTTCTTATATTCTTAATAACGAAGCAAATAAGAGTAGGTCATGGCATTGAGCATTATTTTATCATCGTCTTGTTTGGTTTGTGCTGTTGAAATGTTGTGAGTTGTGTAAGGAATTGTTTCGTGTCGCAGATGTCAGCATCTGCTGCTTTTCCCACTCTCTATGATTAAGGTGATGAATTTTTGAGCAGCGGCCGACACCGAAGCGATCGACTTTGAATCGGCCTCTATCAAATATGAAACAACAACGTACAGTCGCTTCAGAGGGGACGTTTCCCATTTTCTCATCCGTTGTACTACACTCATGCGCCCACGAAACGTACCCTAATCAGAATTCGAAGCTTACAGACAATTTTGTGTTTTAAACGACCATTTTATGCTGCCAGATTGGCACATTACTCGTTGCTGTACAAAAATTAAGGAAATAAAATACACGAGTAGAAACTAAAGTAAGTACAAGCAGCAGAGTCCTGTACAAAACTGACAGTCGCTCAGCTGGCAAAAAAATACTCACCTTACAAGGCACCCCTTGCCGTCTTCATAAAGGCCCGTCACTGGGTCCTATCCTTAACCAGATTTCAGTTACAGTCAGATTCATTTTAATATTATATTTCTATCTCGAACTACGCTTTCTAAGTCATATTCTACCCTCAGGTTTTTCTACTAAAATTTTATATGCACTTCTAATCTCAATGCATGTTACATGTCCCGCCCATCTCATTCTCCCTGATGTAATATTCTTAATATAATCTGGTAAAACGTACACATCATGAAGTTCCATTCGTAATTTTCACCACTCTCCAACTGCGTCCTCTCTCTTGGGTCTAGATATTTTCCTCTGCGTTTTTTCTCAGACACTCTCAATCTGTATTGTTACTTTTGAGTTAGAGAGAAATTTCATTCCCACACGAAACGACGTGTAAAATTATAATTTCGCGTGTCTGAGTCTGAAGATTTTGAGGCAGGATATGTGAAAACATAAATGTTTCTTAAATTTAATCCGCTCTTTAATTATTTCATGATCAGAATTACAAGACTGCCTGAAGAAGTAACGGATTCTGAAGAAACTGGTGGTTACGCGCATGCGTATATACGAATGATGTCACAGCCAACAGTTTCAAGAATTGGAAAACAAATAAAAGTCGTCAATGTCTCATGAATATGATGCAGCCGAAGACACTGCAACAGGGCAGCAACCATTTCAGCCAAAGCAAAAAAGAAAGAAAGAAGAAACTTGGTTAGGCTCAACACTGACTTCTCTACAGCATCTACAAGATTTGCAAATTCAACTTCGTACAAAGTTTTCCACGTATGAGGTCTACAGTTAGAACTTATTTGCAATTCTACTTGATAAATACAGCTTGCCTTACTTTGTAATTTTCGTTCTCGTATATAGTTTTTAGAGCGCAAACCGTGAACTCTGTTTTTCAGTACTGAATTTTGAAACTTTGATGTTCTACAATCGATTGGACAAAATTCCCAGCATACGACTACAAAGAACGGACTTACTAATCGATTTTAAGCGGGTGTATCAACTTCGTCGTAAAGGGAAAGTGATATTCAACTGTCGTTCCTCCTTATCTGCTGTAATGGGTTTTGTTCGCCACTCATATTAGTAAGGTGACAACTAATATGGAAAATTACGTACTTTATATCAATTCATTAATAATTCAATTTGTGTATTATTAGGGGGAGGAAATTAAGGGGGGTAAACTAGGGAGCACATGGGGGAAATAGTGACAGCCTGATAAACTGAAAGGATGAAATCAATATACACCCCTAGGCACATATGGAGAATAATATTAAAAACGACATTAAAGGAAAAAATTGTGAACACAACAGTAGAACTCCGAGTTTCCTTGATTCGATCATCCTAATAATATCTAAAAGAGAGCAAAATTATGAAGCTCCTTATTAGTCGTGTGAAACTTCCTTCATCCTCCTCTGACTTCCTCTCTTCTTGTCAGCTTTAGCAATCCATCTGCCCTCAAACATTCTCAATATGAACCTCCACATCCTAGAATTGCCAATTTAAGCCCTGCTGATGGAGGCAGTATGTATCTCCGAAACTGTGGCATCTACCGACGAGTACACACGACGCCAAAACCCAGAAGACCAGCATCAACGTTAAACACTCCAACCTCCCAACTTAGGTCCTGGTTTCTGAAAATAATGGGTATAACATAGGCGGCTATTCATTTGTCCATTTTCAAAGTCTTAGCAGGACTAACACGGTTTACATAAACGTTCAGCCCTTGTGGACAAACTGGGCCCCAGATTTATGGGACAACCCGTGCAATCAAAAATCATTCAAAGGCATTGCGCCGGATACTGTGTCAGACGGACACTACGTGCCACGACATTTAACAGAAACAAAAAATCAAGACATTCTCTCGTTCTTTCAGATTCGTCAGTAACATTGGAGACACATACGGCTCGGCTCTGCTGTTACACATGTTGATCAGCACAGTGACCTTGACACTGCTGGCCTATCAGGCCACAAAGGTACGCATTGCTCGATGTTTTATTCTCAGTAGCAGATATCATGATACTTTTTTCTTTTGGTTACCTTGACTTATTGTCAGAATCTTACTACTGCAGGTCTAGTATTTAGAGAAAGCAGAATAGATAACGAGAAGAATGGGATAGACAAGACACGTAGAACTTATATAAACAAAAGCATACAAAGTTTGTTTTTAAACTTCATGCGAAGATGAACTTTGGTTGTATGATCTGAAGCTTTCACGGCAACCAAGTTTACTTCTCGGACTGCCAGCCGTGTCAGGTGTTTGAAAGGCGAAAACACCAACGTTTCGAGAATCATCTTTGCCATCGTCCTCAGGGTACCAAAGTATTCAATACCCTGAGTACCTGACGGCTGGTAGCCCGAGAAGAATTCATTATACACTTTGGTTATTCTGATATGTGACCAGATAACGTAAAAAACGGATCTTAGACACATACGATTATGTTATAAAGAAAACTTTGATAATCAATTTAATAAACTATAATAAGATGGTAAAGTTGCGTCATATTGTGATATAATAAATATATATTATTTAAATCTTGTCCGTCTAATCACAATAAATTCTTATTAAATATTAAAATATTACAATAATTAACATTTAAAATATTTAAAATATTAAATGATATTCTTTATCGAAATATTCGATTTACATTAGACCTAATGTAGGTGTAATATTTTAATATTTAATAAGAATTTATTGTGATTAGACGGACAAGATTTAAATAAACTATAATAAATGATTGAAAGAATGACTAAAATACTTTTAATGGGAAGTTGAAGTCCAAATAACTCATAATGTGTTTGTCTGAAGCGGAAATGTCATTTCTTGCACATTTATGTAAACTTCCACAGATTGAAGCCGCGAACGTGTATGCCTGTACAGTAATCGGCTATTTGGTGTACACACTGGCCCAGGTGTTCCTCTTCTGCTTCTTTGGCAACCGACTCATCGAGGAGGTAATGACGAAGGAAAACAGCTTTTATTTGCCTACTTGCAGTAAATAAAGGATACTGACTGACGGGTGGCTAAACGCCGGACCAAACCTAAAATTGAAATTCCCAAAGTTTTGTAATTACAGTCAGTTCAATAAATTGAACTCGATTGAAATCGGCATTACTCACAGCGAAATATTGTGCGGTATTTGCGAGACGAAGCTTTTAGTCTGAGGCTCTTTTGATGCAAAGAAAAAGGTTCCAGGCCTCCCATATTAAAAATAACTAAATATGTGATTTATCTGTAAATTACTTCTTCCGTTAACAGTACGGTATATTTGTAATTTAATATGGGCTCTTATTAGCAATGAAATGTGTCGTAATTAGGTCATCCCACCCCACCCCCGACAAAACTTCATGTCCCTTGGGGTCCGCGGCTCCCACTTTGGGAAACGCTGACATCGAAGAACAAACAAGGGTGGAAATATTTTCTTTCTTTACATAAGTTACTGGCATAGTGAAAATGCATCTATAACGCAAATCTTGTAAAAGAGACGTTGAGATTTATTATATATTACCAGGCTTTGACTCTATCGAGTGCCCCATTAGCCAGGAATCATAGGCAATGCACGTCTTCGTTTTGGCACTATTGTAAAAGATGGCATCGCGTAAATACAAAGAAGCATTTCTGTTGTGTGTAGGTTGCACTCACCGATAAGCCGCACAAGTTGATGAAAACACTCAACATATTTTGTAACAGCCGTGTCAAAACTACAGTACTGCATATGGTTCAAGATATACGGGACACTCTCTACAATGGTAAAAAATGTAGATACACGAAGAATTCATAAGAATTCTTGACGATAAGTTAAACAAGTGAGTATAGGAAGGTCGATTAATTAATGCCCCTGTAACCTCACCAAACATCAACCGCGTCTTGTTGCAGAGCTCGTCAGTGATGGAGGCTGCGTACAGCTGTCAATGGTACGACGGATCTGAGGAGGCAAAGACTTTCATTCAGATCGTGTGTCAGCAATGCCAAAAAGCCATGAGCATCTCTGGGGCAAAATTCTTCACGGTGTCGCTAGATCTGTTTGCTTCGGTAAGTATAATCATCTACGCAGTTCACACATAAGAGTGTTGATATTTCAGGTCGCATGTGTCTGAAACAGCTAGACACGTCTAAACGTGTCTTTTTTGCTAGGATCATTCCGATTGGTCAGTATCAGTAAGTTTTACTGTTTTAGGTGTTGGGTGCTGTAGTGACCTACTTCATGGTGCTGGTACAGCTCAACTAGACGCATACGGAACGCGCTCCAGAAGAGAAGAGACAGTTCACGGTCTCATCTGCAAATCACGTCCATTACACTTCGTTACCTACTCGGCAAAATGTGGCATTTAACAAGTCGTTTGTCATATCGAAATAAAATACCTGAGTAAACCATTTAGAAAAAAATCATTAATACTATAACATTTAATATTACTGGAAGTATCTAATAAGTATTTATCAAAAAAAATTAGAAGTTGTAAGAAGTCTGAATGTGCCTTTTATCTGCTTCATACGAAATTACTGTTAGTATTTAAATTATCACGTAAAGTGTAATGACGACTTTAGTATGGTCTGAAAGTTCTGTTACTATAAAAAGACGTTTGAAACGATCTCCCAGTACCTGCAAGAGTAGATCTGACTATAAAAGACGCACACAATATTAAACCATTTATGATGATTATATAAATTACAGATATACTTAAATCGCTGTCCAACATACTGATCTACAATAATTACAAGATGATAGCTTCTTCTGGGTTGTTGTACCGTGTAGTCTGGTAGAAGTTTACCAACACCCTGATTATGGATGCCGCAAGCACCTCTGAAACATCCGTAAATTTCTACCAGACTACACGGCTCAACAACCCAGAAGACAGCCATCTTAGTACTCACCGCCGTGAGGATCTCAAATCATACTTAATAATCACAGAACTAAGAATCAAGATCCATTGGAGGTTGAATGTGTTACAGTTTTATTAAATTAGCCAATATGCTGACAGTGATGCCAATTTAATTTGAAATAATTCCATTATTTAAGAATTACGGAGAGGTGTACATTTAACACCGCAGTGGAATCACTCCCTTTTCGAAAGGACTGACTCCACTTATCGCATATGTGGTAAATAAAAATACTCGTTAAGTTTTAAAATATCTAACTCAATAGCACGAAGTCTTCTCTCTTTTGTTAGGATAAAATTCCCATGTTGTCACCAGATAGTCTCTGTTTTGATGTAAAATATAAAAATGCTCATCATTTATTCACATAGATGGCACTAACAGGAAAAAACCGATATTCAGCACCAAAGTCTCTACTTCTGCTATTATAAATGACACATTTTTATTAGTTGTGTGCAAAATAACTAACCATAAATTCGTCAGACTGATGCCATAATCATATTCATTAAAACTAATAATGCATTAAAATGATTTAAATAATAATATGTATGAATGATTTTATCTTGTCTGTCTGTGATAAAACATTGGGTATAAAATTTTAATCTCACAGGCAGGATTACGTGCGTACGTAGTAGTATTTTATTTTTTAATACAGATCGTGTATAAAAGCAATATTAACCTCACTTGTCGATGGACGACAATTTGTTTATGAACCACACAGTTTACACTTATAAGCTGCAAGGATTAAATATGTCAACGGAGGCGTTTAGATACACTGGAGGATAATATACTGACATATTGCAGCCTTTATTTAAAATATTTTATACGGTTTGCCATTTACTTCCATAAGAATTTTAATTCTATTTTGTTCAGGAGAGTGTCTCATTGACATGTCTTGTGGGGCTGATGCAACGTGCGTTCACACTGAGAACTCTGTCTAATAACCGTCTTAAACAGTTCTAAAACGCGCACAAGACGCTAAGCTGCAGCACCGGACGTTGTGTGGAAAAGCTGGCAGTTACCTTAAGAAAGTCGACGGAATATTGTCAGAGTTATTGACAGCGTCACGAAGTAAATCATAAATGAAATAAATATATTAAGAAAGTATGTGCGTAAAAATAATGTAAATATTTTTTTAAAATTTAAATCTACCTATAACCATAACTTATTCTATCGTTTTATTGTTATGTATAATTTAATATTAGCAACACAGAGTACACGGGACATTCAGTATTATAATTACGTATAAGTAGAGCGTTATATTTCGAGATCAAAATTTCAGTTCCTAGCTGCTGAGGCACATGTCAGTGTTTTATTCACAGTCAGCGAAACCATGCAACTACCTTGAGGTTACAAATCGCCAATCATTTTTTCGGTATTGAACTTTGTACATAGACATAGTTGCAGATATACAAATATTCTGTCATACATTAGCGACATATTTATAATATTTTTAGCTTAGAACTGAACGGTGGTGTAACCATGATAACCAAATTCTTGTACTTGCATTCAGGACGCCTGATAATGAGGGCGTCGGAGCTTATAATGACTGGGAAAATGTTTCTGAAGATAATACACTTTATGTAATGTTATTCACTGAATAAAGTTTACTCTATACATACATAAAGTTATATAAGTGTCTTCCTTCCTTCTTTTCCGTTGTAAACCCTCTGATAATCATTAATTAAATATATGAATATGATATATTAAATTCAGTTGAAATCATTTTGAGGAAGGCAGTTACACACTCGTTTGTTTATTCAATATTCCATTTAAGTGGGCAAAAATGCCTACACTTCTCACTAGTTACGGCCTGCCCAGAACCTCAAATCACATGCGCTATCACCATGTTTTCCCCTTCATATGTCCGTCCGTCTGACCTCTCCCCTAATAAACTTCGAAGCAACTGACCATTATTTTACTGGCACACTGTATAAGTGAAAATGATGCCATAATGGATTACTAAATCGTATAATTGTTGCTTTATAGTTCTCATTGGCCTTGCTACACAGAATGAAATAACCTAGGTGAAGGAAAAAGACGTCATAATTTATCGTTAGAGGCGCGGAAGATGATTCATTATTAAGAGGAGTTATCTATCGTCTACAGGTGTCCTAATTGAATTTCCGACCTCAGCAACGGTTTGGTGTGAGCGGTCAGCAACTGAGGGCCGACCCTAGAGCCCTGAACTTAACACCGTGGCACTAACAATATTAACTTGGTTATTGTGCGAACTTGTGAGGTGGGAACGACTCCGCAGGAACTTCCAAACACATGCATCTTTGAAGATGGCTGTCGTCTGGGATATCCTACCGTTTAGTCTGGCAGATACTGACTGATATTTAAGAAGCTTGCTGCCTCCACTGTCAGTATGATGAAGATGGATGCAGTTAAGTTCCTCTGAGTCTTCGGTTAGTGTCTGCCCAACTATATGGTGCTACATCACAGGAGACAGCCATCTTCATATTCGTCTCCGCGATAAACTCTGCATTTTTGTGAAGTGTAACATTGCGATCGAAATATTTTTGTCTGTTGACCATAATTACTAAAAGACTTAACTCAGAATATCAAACTTTTTACCACATTTCCATTCCACGCTAAACAACCACGTTAGTTGCTACAGCGATATAAAACAATCAAATAGTCAATCTTCCTACAAGACTCTTTTTCCACACTGCCAACAGAGAGATTTACTCATCTGTAACGCGTGTGACTGACATTGGGATGTAGCCGGTTCGAATTCTGGCTGGTCACTGACCACAGATTCAGCATCTTCGTGATTTTCATCAATAAATGACATGTAAAATAGACCCAATAAAATAACACCAATCATGGCAGTACTATTCGGTTTACACGAAATCAAATGCTACCTGGATATTATTAAGAGACAGGTGACTTGAATGTTGAGATCTGGGCTAGCAGCTTCCGACTGGAGCCTTCATTACGAGGGGAGGGGATCGATACTGAGCGAATCGAGCTGCTGCTCCCCGGCCGGCCTCCTCCTCAAATTGAGGGTCTTTCACAGTACCGCCACCAGGAGCAGCAGTGAGGCATCAGACAAGAGAAGATCGTGGGATATTGTTGAGGGTAGCCGCTGTGTGATGACGTACCGGAAGTAGTGGTGGGGGTAGTGAGAAAGACGGAAGTAAACAGTGTCCGGAAGGAAGCAGTTGCCGGCCGACAGGTGGAACACCGTGAGTATGCTCGCATGATGAAACGTGACACTCTGGCGGTGGGTGATTCAAATAAAGAGTAAATTGCTACGGCTGATTTGTATTGTCGTCGACGTAGTGGTCCTGGAGATTTTCTGAGACCCAATGACAGTCATGTCAGAGACTATTACAGAGTAATTACCGAGTAACAGTCTATATTTATATCCCTGTATTGGGTATATAATCTAAAAAATAATATCTTAAAAGTATTTAAATTTGTTTTTGTAACGAGTTTAGTCTGAAACCTTACACACGAAAGGAGTTCATGGACGCAGGATGGCTTCTTTAATATTAATTCTGGAATCTTTCTAAGCAATTAACAATGAAGAATGTTTAAAATCGTACCCAGCTGAAGAGAACTTATTAAAGGCGCGCCGAAGTTCGGTATGCACAATACAATTCACTTTTGTTCAGGGTCATAATCAGCAATAAAAGTATGTTACTTTTATAAGATTTGAGGATTTCGCAGCGGTGAGTATGAAGATTTCTGTCTTCTGCGTTGTTGCGCTGTGTAGTCTCGTCGATGCTTACCGACGTTTCAGAGGTCATACTGCCTCCGTCATCAGGGCGATTCTTAGTATGAAGATTTCTGTCTTCTGGGTTGTTGCGCTGTGTAGTCTGGTCGATGTTTACCAACGTTTCAGAGGTCATACTGCCTCCGTCATCAGGGCGATGAATCGGTCAATGTTATCATAACGCCAATTTGGGGTATAGTATGGTTAAAAGCAAAGATTTATAGAACTGGGATCTTTGCTCGTATTTATGAGGTATCTGATTAAAATCTCGGAGAAGAGATGGTTAGCATGTCGAATATGTTCATAACTACCTCAGACCTTCCAATAAAATACTGAGACAGGCCTAACTGAAGGACAAGTCTGCTTCCATCATAAATCACAATTCGTAATCGTCCTTCCATTTCACACTCAGTACTACATAGATCTGTTATGCACCTGACAACTTGATTAAACTACAGTAGATGTACAACAGATGTAGACAGCAGTGGCAGTAGTGGTGGTTGTAGTAGAATAAAATTAAAGGGAGAATGTAGCAGACACTAAGGAATAAACCAAGATACATACAAAGTTAGATCTCTACTAAGTAATTCCAGTACTAAAATGAAACAGAGAGCCCAAGGGGATTCATAGTAAGTATAAAGGGCTGTATCGTGGAGGAAAGAAGGAGGAGGAGGAGGAGGAGGAGGAGGAGGAGGAGGAGGAGGAATAGGAGGAGGAAAGAAGGAGGAAGAGGAGGAAAGGCGTAAGATAGTACCCAGGAGAGCAGATCTCGAGCATAGAACAGCAGCTAACAATGACTGACCATGGATCATAATCCTTCTTCAGTAACTAATGTAGTCGTTAAGCTGGTCAAAACATCCTCCGCCCTTTATAGAACCCGAAGGTTTATTATAGCGTTCACAAGAGCCCGCCAGGACCGTATCTTGAACCACTTGAATCTAGCCTACACCTTAAACACCAGTACTTAAGATAAATGTTGATATAATTTTTCCATCTATGCAAACGTCATCCCTTCAGGTTTCCCTGTCACGTGTTACAGGTCTTTATCATCGCCACACTCGCTCTATATGTTCCGCCAACCGCATCTGCCATGATTTGATTACTAACAGTATCAGGTGTAGAGTACTTATTATGAAGCTCCTCGGGATAACTTCCCCCCTCCGCTAATGTATCGTCATTGGCACTGGGTGGATACGGAAACGAAGGGCAATTCATCATCTTCACTCCAGCTTGGATTGTGAACTTCGTTTGTTTATGACAACAGTGACTTTGTATAACGACCTTCTTGTCACTCCCTTCCGCTACTTGACGAGGATTTGGAGTCAGGGATAGAAACACAGAAGCAGAACGCTGGGCCACCGGCAGCTGTTGCCTTGAATCCTCGCCACAACCTAACTGTGACCAGGGGGAGTAAACTATAAATGTGGCGCCAACAACTGGAGAACAGGAGTCTGTCACACGCGATGTTGAGAAAATCCCGGAAAGGAAGGAGTTTGAAAGACTGACACCCCCCTCCATTCTTAAACTGAAGTAACTCCATGGAGCAGAGTCCTTCTTGACAAGCTCAGCTCAGCTACGCTCAACTGGTCAAGAAATTCCGCACCTTATGTGGAAACAAACGGTTCATTACCGTATTCACAAGAGCCCGCCACCGGTACCTGTCCCAGTCAGATGAATCCAACCCATAAACTCCAACACTATTTACCTCAGATCGTTTTCATGTCATCCTCCCATCTACGCCTAGGTCTTTCGTGCAGTTCTTAGCTTCAGGCTTGCCAATTAAATTTCTATTTTACAAGAGATAAGATACGAGTTTAATGTCCGAGCACAGAACACAAACGTAACAAAGCGTGACAGATCACTTTAGAAGCGACACGGTTGCTATGGAAACGCGACGGCATCTTTAAGCAAGTGACGGCCATCATCTGTTTGTTGACTCACCAAATATCATGACGGTTCTAATCGATTCGAGTAAACATGATCATCTTCCCAGGTTCAAATTCCACACTCCGACAATGGATCCAGTGAATGCCGCACGCACGCCATTTCGCGATTAATTAAACAGATCACAACAGCCAGTCAGCCAGCCTAATAATCAGCTGCAATAACCATCACAGACAGCGAAAAGTTCGAATCTTAGTCCAGAAACTGGCAATCCTGATAGACTTCCCTCCGGAAAGTGCTGGGAGAGTACCAAACAATTCACAACAGGTTCCTTCCTTATCCTTTCCAAATAACTACGTACAATAACCCTGTAATAATCCCATACAGTTGAGAATTCGTTGTCTGTTAAACTGAAGACAAAAGTAGCTCGCTTCTGGAATGTTCACCTTGTAGTCTGGTTTAAATTTACCGATGTTTCAGAGGAGCTTCCTGTCTCCATCATCAGGAGAATGAATGAAATTTCCATGTTCATATTGGTCGCCGTCAGAACGTGGAATCTCTCAACCTTCTTACAAAATCTCATAAAAGAACGCCGTGTACAGCGATGTACTGGTAGCACCGGCATTTTTGTCTCTGTGTTAAAGTATTATTCAATGTCATAGAGCCGAAGTATTTCAGAACAGAAATAATTCGTTTTAATGTCAACATCCACTGACGTATTATTCGGTTACTACAGAAGTATCTTTGCCATAAAACGCAATTCATTTCATATCGTATCCTAGTTTGAGAAAATGCCAAACAATGGATCAGTTTAAATTGGCTTTCATTATTTCGTTATATAATGCTCCTGAATGTGATTTGTAGTCTATTTTAACTCTCGTCGGTTTAAAATAGACCCTAATTTACGTCCTTCATAATTTAAAAATCTCTTACGGTAATTAGGCGCAGTTTCCAATTTGGATGACGTTTATGTAATCGTGATATTTAGACGGAAAGATATTGCATACTTCAGTTCCAAATTAGACTTTTAGCCATGCATAACAAACTTAACGCTAATTTCACGAAAACTTTTAGCATCCGACCAAGCAAAAGAAACTAAAAAAATCTGTATCAATAGTAAATTAAGACCGTGAAGGACTCGTTTTATAAATGCTGGATCTTCATCATAAAACATATTTCTAATATCGTTCAAGTATAAGCCACTTATTTGTAAGAACTCGCGATTAAAGTAATTACAGGTATGATGCAAATACACTTTGATCTGTGTAGCTTGAAGGGGAACAAAGAACACGAGTTGATTTGTTGCCATGGGAACGCACACTGCAGCATCGTTCGTTTTTTAAACCCGGTCTATTGTTTTTGTTACATTATTGAAAACTTCAGAAAATGGTAAGCCAAAAGAGTACACTTCCCTCAGCAATAGCTCACCGTGCACATTTACAAAATTACCCAGAAATTGGTATTTTAAGAAACAGTAGCGGTCACTTCAACTGACCTTACTCGTATGGTTGAAGTTAAGTGTTTAATGTCTTAGCACAACGCTGAATTCCACTGTAATACAATCACATATTCACGTTACTGTCCAAAAACTTCAGAATTCTACTGTATTCGTGCTGGGATGACCTTGTAACGTTTACCTTCATTAAAACCTTTCGACCTTTGTGCTGAAGTTAGACGGAACTGTTAATTAATAATTATACACAATATTGATAAAATTCTATATATATATATAGTTTTCTCTAACACAGATTACCATTAAGTTGGTTTAAATTTGTCAGGTACACTCCCAAAGAGAAGCACCACTATCATACGCTGATAACCTATCTTAATACTAGGTTTTGCAAGTCTCATACTAGGATATACTTCAATGATATGATGTATTTACACTCAAAATGATATAACTGATAGTAATGCAACACTGTACTAATCTGGCGTACGTAAAACAAAGGGAATTGAACATACAAAGAAAAAAGTGTTGACATTTGGGGCATATAAACACATTATTACAATGTAAGACTTGAGGTTCTCACAGCGGTGAGTATGAAGATATCCGTCTTCTGGGTTATTGCGCTGTGTAGTCTGGTCGATGTTAACCAACGTTTCAGAGGTCATACTGCCTCCGTCATCGCCCTGATGACGGAGGCAGTATGACCTCTGAAACGTTGGTTAACATCGACCAGACTACACAGCGCAATAACCCAGAAGACGAATATCTTCACATTATTACAATTTCGGCGTTTCGTCGGAATTTGACCTTTCTCAATGAGAGGAAATTTGCATGGGCTTGGGATTCCCCAAGCGGAACTCACCGGTTGGGGATTCTCCATGCAGTCACTATCACAAGCAAAAACGCATGCTATCTTTATGTTAGATGTTCTTTTGATGGAAATTCATTTCGCTCATTGCTTATTCAATCGGCCTGTTACTTATTTTCTTTCTGCGATCTCAAGAACACTTTAAGATGTCACATGACCTGCTTGTGAATATATATGAGATTTGAGGCTTCATACTGCTGTGAAGATGAGGATGTTAATGTTTTGGGTTGTGAACCCATGTTAACTCCTAGGTAGATTCAAACGTTTCATAAAAACTACATCTTCAGGGTTGAAGATGGAGACCATCGTCATCTTTACTGCCGTGAGAACCTAAGATAAGACCATTTATATAAATCATGCAGTTCTTTGTTTTCTCGTTTTTATGACGGAGCATTTCAATATCATTTCACAGTTGAACTACACGCAGTCACAACTTGTTACTAGCGTGAAATACGCAAGGTCAATAGTGTGGATGCACTGTTTTAGCACCACTATCGCCCTGATGATGGAGGCAACAAGGACCTCTGAAACGTTAGTAAACTTCTACACGGCGCTACAACCCAGAAGACAGCCACCTTCGGACTCATCGCAGTGAAAACATTAAATCCTACTTATGCAACATTGAACACAATTGATAACACAGAATTTTGTTTGAAATTTCTTTGCTGACATAATTTGTACTTACAGTAACAATTTCTGTTCGTGGACTAAGTAAGTTTGGCTGGGTTCCGCAGTTGATCTTAACGGACACAAGAAAGATTAGGTGGGATCTTGTTCCATATCGCTATCATCGGAATGAAAAGACGTTCTTGCACAGAAGCAGTCTGAGACTGTACTTATTGGTAGAATTTATCTCCCAATATTTCCTTAGAGTTCAATCAGAAACTCCACGCGGTGCCTCTGGGAGCTCTCTTGTAGTACCTCTGCATAGACGGATGCTATCAGATTCAGCATCACCGTGCTCCGTAAAGCAGAAGAGGTATAGTCACAGGAGCAGAAAATCAAAACTGTGTCCGCAGAGAAGAGTGACAAACAACGAAATTGGCATTACAGATAGTGGTAATAAACTGGTGGCCAAGATTGGCGAAAAGTCTAACGTAGTAAACACACATTTTCATAAATATTACCCATGAAGCCGCATATCCTTTAACAGAAAATGGCCACCAACCATCCAAGCAACCAAGCAACCAAACAACCAAGCTACCAACACTTGCTTAACAGTTTATAGAATGCCATGCTTTGTCTTCTCGTCCACAATTCAGAGTTGATCAGCTGTTAAATAAACCCCCGACCTTCACTGACGTGTTCACAAAAATCCACCACTGGTCCCATCCTAAACCAGTCCACATTCTCACAATCTAATTCTTTAATACACGTTTTAATATTATCCTTCCCACTAGATCAAGGTCTTTCAAGATGTCTCATCCTTTAATTGTTTCAAACTAAACCTCTGTATTTCTCATCTTTCACAGGTGTGCTATATGCCATATCCACCTCATCCTCTTTATTTGATTATAGTAAAATCATTGTTTCGTATCACTAATCGACACGAATTATTTCCACATCCATTATCACATTTCCCCTTCCCAAGCGGTCAGTAGTGTCAGTCTACGCTGCCCTTGTACGAGTGGCGAGAATGCATTTCTGCTTTAAAGTGTACCTGAAGATGCTATTACTCACAGCATCCGAGGATTCACCCGCGCTTTATCCCAGAGCATTGCACAATATCGATTTGTTAGCCCAGGTCTCTCTGCAGACCATAGCCATCATGGCCACAGACAGATTTCCAGCCCTCGTTATTTTCAAGGCAGTTGAACTTTGACAACATGGGCATGGGAGGGAAATTCGACAATTCGTATGGAAATAGCTGTGTTGGGGATTACGAGGATCTGCTGCCATGCACACATTGGATACGAAAAGACAGCCTCTCTTCTTTATTTACGGGAGTACGTCTCTCATGAACACGGTGGGAACGTTTAAATTATTGACCTCAGAGCCTGTCTGCCAGCAGAGGACAACGCTATACGGACGTATACAGGCATGCAGATATGTGTCGAATGATATTCTAACCTTATTAATACCGCCCAAGTCTTCACATCTCATTGTGAATGGATAACGGGGATGCTTAACATTTTATATGATTTGAGGTTTTCGCAGCGATGAGTATGAAGCTTTCTGTCTTCTGGGTTGTTGCGCTGTGTAGTCTGGTCGATGTCCACCAACGTTTCAGAGGTCATACTGCCTCCGTCAACAGGGCGATGATAATTAACAATGATCAGTCAGCTAGGGACTGGATGAAAGTTGTCACGACACCGCGTTTGACTCGAACTCAGGACAACCACCGAAATATTAATAAACACAGCCTCCCCCCCCCCCCAACA
>NW_019060304.1:71557-122129 GCF_000696155.1 Zootermopsis nevadensis | reverse complement strand
CAGCCCCCCCCCCCCCCCAATACATGATGAAATTCTGATCTGTGTTGTGCTCTGCTGAGAGTGGATTGAAGTGGCTCAAATTACGAGCCAGTAACAGGCTCTTATGGATAATGCAATGAATTTTCAGGTTCCACAAACGGAAGGGAGTTTCTTGCCTAAACGAGTGGCTGCTGTCTTCTCAAAATGGATTCTGCTCCATGAAATTGGTTAGAATAAAATACCAATAACTTGCATATACTGTTAGTAGAACCCATTCTAGAGCTGCTTAGATCTTCATTTCTCTGGCTCGCTGAGAGATTTTGTGTTGTAAAGGAAATTCCTTTTAATGGTATTCGTGAAACAACTTTCAAACAACACGCGTTTCTATATAAATTACTTCATCTTTTATAAATTAATATTAAACAATTTATTTCTTGGGGAAGAATACATGGACTATTGTTTTACTCTTCACAAACAAAATAATGTTTCTCAAAAATAGGCTTTATTTTTCTGGAATAAAAATTCGACCTATTAGCCTGCTTCTCGCAAATGGAATTTTTATCTCCAGAAGAAAACATTTTTAATATTTTCTTAAATGTGGAATGGACCTGTAGTTTTAATCTTTTTCCTTTTCGGCAATTTTTATGCGTAAGAATAATTAATTGTTATACTTTTATTTTTAGCGTGTGGAGACGTTCTACAGCTTTGGTGTGTTAGAATCTTTCTTTCTTCAGCTGAAAATTAGTCTTCTAACGGTTCGCTGAACTTTTAGCTTCTATTAAAGATGGAGCTATCCATCTTTTCCTAAAAGAGCTGAACGACACAAGCAACAATGCGCGACAAAGTCAAAATCAATATTGTTCCTTCTAGTACGTTCGCCCCTGTAGAGATGCCACTGCAAGCAAGGTATTGTGCTGCCATCTTCAAAGACATCGCACGTGTTGTATATAGAATAATATTCCCGTCACCTTTTCTGAGTTTTCATATTTCCTTTACACCACAGTTTATTTGCAATCATTTTACTGGCTGAAATGTTGCTTAAATCTGCTACGTATGGAACATATTTTATAACGCCTACTGTGTCTGACAGTTTCCTTCGTTTTCATCACCACCATCAAAATTCTGTAGTAGCCGGGACGAAACTCCGCGTTTCACCTACGTTACTCCCTTGTGGGTAGAGAAAAAAGAAGCACATGTACGATGTAAGCCAAAGACATTGTTGGCTGTCGCTGAGAAATTACGCTTCTTTTGACAGCATATGTTTCCTTATCTGCTACCCCCGTCCCCCACTCCTCTGATTATCTTAGACGGACGTGAAACGCACAGATTCGTCCCAACTACTGTAGGTTAGTTCAGGAGCAAGGCAACTGACTTACATTTGGGCAACGCCATATCTTGGTCTGGAAACTGAATATTCAGATAGGATTTCTATATCTGGTTTCAATTCTTCCAGGCAAATACTTAAGTTGTATCATAAAACACCCTTTCTCATTACCCGTCCCCAAAGATCTGTTTCAATGTTAAACTTTCATATATTCCTCGATATTCTAACTGGAAGTATTCCACAAGATTTCCCCACTGATGTTTTTAAGAATTCCTTTTATAAAATCCATGCTACCCTCACGCCAAATCTATCACAGGATCCTAAATTTCACTAATCCCGTAATAAGTGACTTACACACAACTCATCAAGTTTTTCGTTAAGTGGCCTAATATCCTATATTTCTCACTTATTTTAATCTTTCTTAGGTCCAAATAATTTCCTGAGAGTTTCTTGATAAATACAAATTTCATGAACTAACATTAGTCAATGCGATCACCGTAAGGGAAAGCAACTCCTCGATAACGTCTGCCATTATTCCTTAGGAAGCTTATTACCTGTTTACTGTGTCTGACCTCTATACCACTGTCTCACAGTTTTTGAAATATAATAGCACGCAGCTAGATGTGTTACATTCACTCAACTTTATGGCAGTGATTTGAAACTCAGAGGTAACGTCAGAAGCTACAGGTGGTTACTCCACCTGTGACCGCGAAAAGGTTAGCTACTGCAACACGGTTTGCTCGTCAGCATTCCCCTGAACACATGTATTTCGGCTAAAGATTACAGTGCAAAGTAAAACTGCTTGTTGTCATATTAGATTAATTATTATTGCTTGACAATATATTTTTACTTTTTGTCGATAATATTTTTTATAATAAATCGGGTACGCCGATCATGAAGATGATAGTAAAAATTTTGTAGCACGCACAGACTTTTGCCATGAAATTATTTTTATCCTATTAAAATATCGAAGAACTTCCGTAGTACCTTATTATGCAGTTTTAATTAAGGGTGCTATTCTATTGAGAATAAACTTGTAATCAATTCTAAACGCCACAGGCTCACATAATCCTTGCATACACAACAAAAATACTATGAAAAATACAGACACGATAAAACGTGTACTTGGAATCTGCTAATAACATCATAATCTCACATTATGGTTGACAAATATAATCAAAACATTCATAAAATACAGAAGTAAAAAACATGATATTCTGATTCTAAACTTACACAAAATTATTTTTTCATCGTACGAACAATGTTACCTTCTCTTTCCTATTACTGATTTTTTTCCTAAACTGTGACGTGACGCAAACTTATTAAGCCAGATTTACAGCGAGCGTAACAGAAATAATGTAAGCATATTTTTGAAAACTTGTTGCCTAGTGACTTATGATGATTGTGATGATAATGATGATGATTCAGATCCTTAAAATAAATTAAATTAATCCAAGTTAGAACTACTTGATCCACTAGACCAAGTATAATCGAAATCGGTTAGGTAACTTAAGTACTGACATTATGAAATTGATATAGTTTTTGGCTTTTTCGAAATGAAGATGAAAAATGGAAAGTAACGTTTGGTATCGCTGCACACTCATCAGGTATACAGGTTCATGTGCAGGCATCCTTTTTCCCCAAACGATTTCTCAGTGCCTCATAACTGGAAAAGGGGGACCAAAATGAGTTTCTTGTCCTCGTTCCACTTTTCTAGCTGATGACGACAGAAGAAACCGACTTTCGAAACGCAATTTTATGATTTCATATTACAGACAATCGACAGAATCCAAAGGAACAACTTTCCACATTCGTCGTAAAACAGCGTATAATTTTATAGTCGGTGTAGGATACACATTCGTGTTGCTATCTCTGTAAATTTAAAGTGAAGGGTCTGAAATATCTTCTCTCTATTTATTGCAAGTGCCCGCGGTTCCTCTGAATTGTAAATCAGTTCCAATATTTTAAACATGAGGAAGGCAATACGTCGTTTCGACTGGAATGAATACTTCACAGACACATTATTCTTTTAACTGCTCTGTGCACAGTGTTCTAAAAACATCGACAGACTGAAAGTACTCGTATATTCTGATTGTTGGAAGGTTAAATTCTTGTTGACAGGCGTTTCATTATTGAAGATTTGTCTTCTGGGTTGAAGTTCTCCATCAGAAATACACTTGTTCTTACAAGAGTAATGGACTTTGTAATCGCCCTGTGGAACGTTTGGTCGATAATCTGATTCTCGTATAGTGAGGGCAGCAATAAATCAATTTTTGTTGGAAAATTCTGCGGCAGTTTCTAACGAGAAATCAGACGGATAGCATGAACAGAGGCAGTGATTGAAGACATCAAGTCTTCCTGCTCGTATTTGATTCATTGGACTCGAATGAACGATAAAGATCGTACAGGCATTCTTTACAATTTTCTGGAAAGAAACATACTATGAACAACACCTACCGGTGCTAAGAATCTAAATGTTTAATCGATAAACAACTTTACTACGTCAGCTATCCCGGTTCAGAACTTTCCATAGCAAAGAGTAGCCTAATTTTAGCCATTTCATATACCTTATAATACGAGAAAATAAACGGACTGTTTCTCGCGCATTTGTTTATGTTTAATTAATTCAATTGTTAAACACAGCATCACGTGTTTTTAACGCAATTAAATCTGCCTTCTGTTGTTGTGAATAGAAAACCAGAATCGTGTAAAAATAAAATCCCTGGCAAATTAAGGGCATACGAATCAGACACACGAACTATACAGCGGGAACAAGAGACAGAGAGGGAACAATTCGTGTTCCTGAAAGCTGGCGTTGCATGCTCGGGACGAGGCAGTGTAATTAAAATTCTGGCACGTAGCGGCTCAGTATTTGCACACGGACAGTCCGCTAGGAAACAAACCCACTTCTGTTTATATCTGCGAGTACAATTTTAAGGTTCTGAAACGTTTATATGAAAATAATGATCAACTGTAGACTTGCTATGCGTTATTTTGCACTGTCCATGAAATTAACACACATATGGCTGATCGTATTTGCAATTATGTCCATCCGTCTGTTAGCGTGTTTCAACTCGAAAATCGCTGTACGGATACTGATGAAATTTAGTATGGATGTTACGCCACTGAAGGATATTCCAAACTCATACTATTTAATTTTTGCATACTCAGTAATACCAGCATGGAAGATGAGCGAACTTGTGAGATGGGAGAATATTAACGTTATTTAATAAAGGACACTAAAGCAGTACACTGAAACAGTTAATTGAAGAGTATGAAACATTTCTTGAGGTAATTTTTTGGGAAATATAAAGCAACAACATGACTGCCGTGTAAAAATGTTCTTTGGATTCAATTCGCCTACGGCAACTGGTGGACAACCGATGAGGTATGTAAAATTTTGGATGGATAGGGGTACTTCGTACATATATATATATATATATACATCTTGTTTTTACTGTTTTTTTATCAAACAAATATTTGTATCAGTAAATCCAGGAGCCGACCCCAGGGACGCATTGTCTCTTGTTTAATTCCGCTGAACACTCTGAAGTACAGCAATAATATACATAAATGTGGTTTAGCATTGAGTAATTCTACGCTTTACCCATAGAATGTAGGATTATTTAAGTGCTTTCGTATGATTCTCAGAATAAACAGCGATTATTTCCCTAAATGGAAATAATATAAACGCGTTTTTCTTTTCTTGCAGGCAGGAACTAAATTTTCAAATATATGTACAAGTCGTGCTCTAAAGAATTGAAGAATTAGTATATAATGGATTGAACTGGCTCAGGATCGTGTTCATTTCTGGTATTAGTGATTGGCCTCAATGTTTAACAGTAACTTTAGCCAATTACTAGAGTTATGTCAAAACGAAAAAGAACTTCACATAAGAAAATCACATGCCTGCTTTAGACAAAATGTATTTGTTCGTCTTTTCAGCGGAAGGAAATATGTGAACAACCGTGACGTCACTTGAAGTAAGCATTATACACAGACCGAGGGAAATAGAGCGAAACGTCAGAAGCAAACGATCCGTAAAACGTCCTTATAGTTGTTTTATGGCTTGCCTTCCAGTCGTTGGAAGGGCAGGAACTGCCTCTACCCAGCAGGGCGGTGCCTAGCGGAAATGACGGGTGCTTCCCCCCTATCATTCGTTGAACCCTACAGAAGTGCTCTCCTGTCGTCCGGGATGCGTGTGATTCTTGTTAATTATGCACAGCAATCAGAGTATTCCCCAGTCCCGAACCGTTAGTTGAAAGGGAAACCAGCTCTCGGTATATAAACAACGACTAAGTTCGAAGTGCACGAACTTTCAAACCTACAAATTTTATGCTGTTAATGTCATGTTCAGGCAATGTAAATCTATAACCCCAAAATAAAATGCAGTTATTTCATGAACTAACGTGCTAGACTCGTGAAAGATGGGCATATGATAGACTCCTGGCCGAGTCCGAATTTTATCACTTGCGATCGTAAAACAGTGTTACAGATTATTATTCTTTCGTTTCTTCTTCGGAAGAATTTATTAAATGCCTAATTCAAACGCATAAAAATAGAGTAATCAAACTGAAAGCTAAATATGGATTTCATGCAGCGGCGATATTATTGTCTTGCATTCTCCAAATGAATGTCCAAAGTAAAACTGCATATTTTCTAAGATCTGTTAATCTACGTTAGTTTATTTACGATTAAAAAGCAGTCTACAAGGCAGAAGGAATCTCAACTGGTTAAAAAGTTTAAATAAGGAAGACCCACATACAGAATGTTTTACTTTTCCTTCTTAAAGGAAAGTCGGCGAAGCCATACGAAACCAATTCATCTTTACACCTTATTTCTTTAGGATAACTTTTAGTATTATCCTTCATACTTCATCCACGTTTCGGCCTTCAAAGTGACATCTTATTTTCAGGATTTTCGACTAAAATGTTATAGTGCCTACCACTTACAGTCTCTTTCAAACGTGTTACATGTTCATCAATCTCGTCGTTCTTGATTTGATAAACGTATATTAGCTAAAAATCGCCTCTCATACAAAGTTATCCCTTCTCCAATCACTTATCGAAAAAGGTTCAAATATTATCTTCGCATTTCTTCCCTTCAATCAAGCATTCTTTAATGGCGAGAAGAACGGGAAATCTGAAAGCATTTAAGCCAGAGAATGTAGAATTTGAATTTTTACACGTCTCATACTAGTACTGATATTCCTCTCGATGTCCGAATATCGATAACTTGACTAATTCTATTTTGCGTATAAAATGTGCATCCTTACATGCGGCTATGCGCAGCACATACGTGTCGGAGAAGTTGCCTACTCATCACGGCTCTCACCTTTCTGAAGTAACTGCATTTATTCCGAGACCAGCCAAGTTGTGATTCAGCGACAAAGCGAACGTATAGTTGTTAGTTTCTATTTCAATTACTTATAAAGTTTACGATTTTATAATGAAACTATGTTTTATTACAAAGAAGTCCTGTAGAGCATTCTGACACAAACACATTTACCGTGGGTCTCTGTAATGTCTAAAATTGTAAATTTGATGAATATCAGATTCACACCTGCACCACACGCCAAAAGCCTATCACGTTGTGAAACCTTTTAACAATGTCCTTGAGGCCAGTCTATTTTCCAACGTCCTGTAACATACCATACTGACTGAAAATGCAGAGAACCCTAGCGCTGTGTCAAAAACACAGCCACATTGTGCTCGTTTATAAATAGCAGGCAGCTTTCAAACACCAGTAACAAAAGCAAAGCCACTCCTACCACCATCCACGCCTCTTGCAATAAACGCGCAGTCACTTTACATCAAGGTTTAATTATCATTTTTTAAACCTTTGATAGCCACAACTCAGGTAGCTGTACACACCATCAACATTGTGCTCACTATTAGCATCTCTTGTTTGCGTTTTTCTACCGGACATGGAATAACGCGGTTAGCGCTGTTTGTGTGTTGTATGAAAACAACGATTCGTATACATACCTCTTCAAGGCGGTTTACATGCCAGTCTTCGGACCTCACAACACCCATCTTTAAAACGAAACACGACTAAATCGCAGCCAACTGCGAGGAAAGAGAAACGTTCAAGTCATAGAATCTGAAGACCCAGAGAAGTTATATATTTTTTTTCTTCGAAATATTAGATTAGACTACACGTGTGGTCTGAGTGTCGGAGAAGATGCCGTACAAGCGCGGCGAACGGAGACGAGTCCTACACTGTGTATGATTTGAGGTTTTCACGGCGGTGAGTATGAAGATTTCTGTCTTCTGAGTTGTTGCGCTGTGTAGTATTCTTAGTATGAAGATTTCTGTCTTCTGGGTTGTTGCGCTGTGTAGTCGCCCTGATGACGGAGGCAGTATGACCTCTGAAACGTTGGTAAACATCGACCAGACTACACAGCGCAACAACCCAGAATACATAAATCTTCGAATCCTACACTCATCGCAGACCCAGAACACACAGAATGGCGTCGAAATCGTCACTGTAGTTATACACGAGACATAGGAGACTGAACCTAGCAGAAATACATCACCGACGCGTTCAGAATTCTGGAAGTGGTGGACTCAAGACTGCTATTAGTGTTTAAAAGAACTAGAAATCATTAAATTCACCGGCTCATTGAATCCTGAATGTTTATGTGAAATGCAAGGTTAAAGAAAGATAGACAGTTATCTGATGGAAGTAAAGACTGAAAACCACGAAATTATGATTGCCCGGAACTCGAAGTGTAAGTCTTTGGAATAAGAAGCAAGTCTAATAAATATCGTACCTCAAATTTACCAGGAAGCTTTTATTTTTATGCTCAATACATATTGGAAATTGCATGAATGCAATGCAATGCAGACAATTTACTGGACCAGCTGCCCTTATATTACCTTTTAAAGGACTCTGATTCATGGCACTAGTTTATATTTAAAATTACACTCCGAATGTAGTGAAAACAGTCCTTTGGTTTATATTCTTTTGTTGTAAACATAGTAGTAATTTAAGTGAAGAAAGAAACTGTCATACTAAAGAAAGGCGAGAAAGAAACACTATCGCAGGTTTTAGATACGTAAGATGCAGCTGCTTAAAGCAACGAAAGTAAATTAAGTGAGTCTGAGAAATACTGGCATTGAATAACCAATCATGAACCAGGAAGACTTTCTGATGCGAATTACATTACGACGTCTGTACATACGGGGGTTCCTTTCCCCAGAACTTCCATGTATTAGGGCGAAAGAAAGAACTAGTTACGTGTAGGGCCCATGAGACCAGGCTGTCCACCAGGATGACCTATCGACTGTCACGTCACATCAGCAGAAACTGATGAACGCTTTCCCTTGCCGAATGAGACAATTTCTGGGCATATTCCGCGCTATAAATTGAGTTACGAAAAGAACATACGCGTCTGCGCAGAGACCTAGAATGAAGAAGGAAGTAGGATGAAAGGTGCTGATGCTCTGAGAAGAAACGCAGCTTTATCCAATTATATCCGGAAATAGGATTCACATTTCGGAGAACTTACTTGGGACCAATTTCCTTCAGTCCGTCCTGGACAAATATGAGATTTTGTAGCAGATTCAGCCAATACTTGTTAGCCTTATTCGTCTTCCATCACCTGTTGTGTGTACTTCGTAGATATATTTCACACCTGTGCTCCGTCTGTGAAAATACTGTTTAATGCTCAGATCAGAATCAGTCACTGTGTTGCGTGTAATGATAGTCAAGGTAGTGTAGCCAACTTTATAATAAATCAAACCAAGTTCAGAAATGTAAGCAGACGACTTTTCCTTACAGAACAGTTTTCACTGTACACATTCCAATGGTAGTAACATTTTTGTAACCTAGGCCGGTGAAACGCACAGTTTTTCCCCGGCTACTGTACCGCTTATAATCGTAACACAGTTTCGAAATTTCCTGTGTTGTATCTTCGGATATTATAACAGGCAAATAAACTGACTAGCTAAGCAAGTTTGCCTATAATGTACTTCTGAAGAAAGTCATTTTTCAGTGGAGTTTGTAGGAACGACAGTAATAGAAAAAAGAATAAAGGAGGGAGAGAGAGAGAGAGAGAGAGGGAGGGAGGGAGGGAGGGAGGGAGAGAGAGCGTTTAAACAAACGCCAATGAATACTGAACAGTTATAAATTTCCTCAAGATGAAATGCATCATTGTTGCATAGTACTGCGTTTATATTGAACAGATAGTGTGTAGATAATAGTTTGAATAAAGACAACGCCTTTCTTGAAGCCTGTATCAGATAAAGCAAAATAAAAGCTGTAAGTACGAACGGGATCAATTCTTGTCATGCAGGCGTCATGACAGAAAAGACAGCCTAAGGAACTGCAAGAAGTTCACTCAAGCTGAGGCGCTTTATTGCTGTCCTATATTTGAAACGTATCATACACTTGTCTGCCTTCCAATACACCCCCGGGTTTACCCGTTATCTTGCATTTTCAATACAAGCCACAGCTGTTCTCTCTTCCCCAACCTGCGGGCCGTTCGTTTTATGCAGAAATTCAGACTTCCACACTTAAACAAGATGTCATAAAAAATAAAACGTGTAAATCATAATTTCCGATAAACGCTTGCTTACACATAGGCAGAATAAATTACACCACAAGCCTACACTTTAACGATGTGTGTCTGTAAATAATACCGAATAGAAAATTTATTACCAAGTTATCAGACATAACCTAGTCATATTTCAAGCCATTACACGAAGTTTCCAAGAAAATTTGTACGGGTGCCTCCTCATACCGAATTTCACATTGGAATAATGATTTATTAGGTCGATGACATCAAAGAGAATAAGAGGGGTGAACACACGTAGCATGCATGTGGGAAATCAGAAATATATATAAATTTTAATCGGGCAGCGCAAATGGAAGACACAACTTGGAAATATGTGTAGACAGGAGGATAAAAATTAAACTTGATTTAAATTAGTAGGGTGTAAGATGAATACTGATTAAACTGGGTCATGGAAAAAACCTGTTTGTGGAAACTTTGGAACTTTGAAATGAGACCCTGGGTTCCATGAAAATTTAGTATGTATTTACCAACTTATATATATATATATATATATTACCATTTCTGACCAAATAAAATTAAAGTGGATGGATCTTCAGTTCAGTATTTTCGTTTTATTATGCTCGTTGGAAAAATTCAACGAAACTCTCTGTTTATGTGAAATGGAAGAAAATTAAATTAAATTCGCTTGTAAAGTTTATATTAAAAAGGATCAAACTAAAACAGTTGTTTCATAAAGTGGTTGTAACCTGCGAAGCGAGAAGTTTTGTTACATTGCGGCAGAAATATAATGCAAACAAAAGCACGAGATCCCGGACCGTGTGACACGTGTTTGATGAATAATAGAAACGTGAGCATTATTCATGTTACACTGGACAAACTTTCACGCACTGAAACTGAACACCGCACACACGCACAAAGTTTGCTGCGGACACAAGCGTGTACGTTGTTGAAGAATTAATAAGCCAAAGTGTCGAAGACCCCATGGACCAATGAATAGTGCTGAAACCTCAGTTATCGATCGAAAATTATTTACTTTGGTAGTTACGAACGCAAAGTGAAACGTATGAGAGAAGAATGTGTGGAAAGAGGAGAGGGATAGAATAAACAAATTTAAGAGACAGAAATGTTAATAAAGAGAGAGGAACAGACAAAGAGACAAGAACAAACAATGAAGTTTTGGGATAACCACGCATACAAACAAAAGGAAAAACAAAATAGAAGGGAGTAAGTTCTAGAAGCAGAAAGACTGATGATAACTACTTCAGTTCTGAAGGCGCCGGGATCATTGAAATGTTACAACGCAGATATAGCTGTCCCACTATACGCCATGTAGGCGCTTGGGGGGAGAGGAGGTATAGCTCCTACTCATCCCAAGCACAACGCAGATATATTGTTATTAATATGAGATTTAATGCAGTGTCAACATGACTTCTAACTACGTATGTTATGAACTGTTCATGTAACATACATGAAATGAAGGTATGAATATCGTTTCTGTCTGTATAGCCATACGTCCAGGTGTTACCGCTACGAAAAGAAAATCAATGAAATTCGACAGAATTAGTTTATGATGTCTGCAACAAAGTATTAGATATTAACTGGTTTCAACCTACTTTAGACCTACAACTTTTTTATACATATTTCGAAAATGCATGCTGGCCTGTAAACGATATAAAATAAAACATGACTTACGCCCAACACTTTCTTAAACCAAACGCAATAAAATGTCTTTAAGGCACAGAATATTTCAAGTTATTTGACGTTACTTCCTTCGATTAAACTTTCAGTTACTTTAACACATTAAACCTGTGAATGTGTCTAAGAAAACAAGAAGGCCATTGAGATTTCAGGCGAGTATAATGACTCCTGTCTTCTGGCTCGTTGTACCATTTAGTATCGTAGAGCTTTAACGACGTTTCAGAGGTGTTTGCTGCCTCCATCATCAGAGCGCCGGCGCAAAAACTTGGAACACAGTCACACCCAAGAAGAAAATTGCTAGAGTCTGCTGTACTCCACCAGTGTACCATGCACGAGAAAAATTTTGATTAGCTGGAATCAGTGATCTATAGAGTCAAGTGCGTTCAATTCCGAAGGCCTTTCCGGATAATTCGATAGATACTTCGTCGTTACTGATTCCGGAGCTTCAATACCGTCTTTAGAAAGGCCCAATACTGAATACTCTAAGCCAATATTTGAGAGAATAATCTTGCACTCAGTAACAGACAGAGGATGGGGGGATAGACCGCTTCTCACACTACACATGTTCATGACACTGCCAATTAGAATATTTTCTCAAAATTACGAAAGAAATTTGAAGAGTTTAGACTGAAATATCCAACGCAGAAAATCTGTGTACTATTCCGTTTCCCTGGTAACATATGGACAATAATTATGCCCAAATTAAAGTCCTCGTTATTTTGAAGTAAATAACTTTCCGCTAAGTGCTCCAGATTTGCAAGTCAGGCGTTATTATACTTTGTTTAATGGCTCCGACATAAATTGTGGTGTACGGGGCAGTTTGAAAACTTTCCCTCTACTCACAGAGGCAAAAAATTTCACGTGTCTCATTTGCTGTACGTCAGACTGACGTAGACTGAACAGGTTAGGTAAACATTTCAAAGTACATACATACACCCTCGCCTCATAATTATTACTTAATGCTATAGCACACTCAGTAATTATTTCTTTTATGAAATGTCTTTTAGAGCTGCAAATGTGACTACGTATTAAAGATGTAATTGAGACTGGCATAGACCTAAAGTGTTTGAATTAGGTCGCGAATAAATGGATTTTGTTAGATTAATTGGCAAGCAAATAAACATACAAATTCCCATACAAAATTTGAAATAATTACTGGCGATAAAAGATGATGCAGATCAGAAGTATACTTCCGCAAATCACAAACACACATCAATAGGTCCATGTACCTTTAATTCTCAGATAGGGTATACAAAGAACCCACCTCTAAAATTATGGACGCAAAGTGGATAATATTAAAATCAACCTATATGAATTTAAAGTAACTCGGGAAGTTATTTGAAGGCTGTCAGTGAAGTACCTTCAGGTTCCATATCAACAAAGAATTTAAGTTGGATATTTATAAACTGTTTGGGCTTTTTTATCACGTTATAGCTATTTGTCTGTTTTATACTGAATATTCACAGCTGAATAAGGATACGCAGTTTGGGACAACTGCCACAGGGAAGTCTATAATACATGGGAAACGTAGTGATCAAAACTCTTGGACAAACAGTCTATTCTATAAAAACTCTACGTGCTTCACATTACACTCAATGTAGAGAGGGGGGTTATCTTGCTGAAGATTTTCAGACGTACGCGGCGAGAAGTCACTCAAATTTGAATCCGCAAACAGTAACCAAATTTTTGCTTTCATGTTACTAGAGAATGTTGAGGCATTAATGTGTAAAAAGTTATAGAAACAATGTGAGAAGTGGTCGTGTGTAATGTTATTCATAGTCTTATATTCCTTCAGGTACCACAAAATCCTTTAAAGAAGCAGGTTCGTACAGTTTTGGTGTTACAACGTTTCTCATGAATTTCAAAACCTAAAACGTTTAAATATTACAGTACCAATGAACATTGTAACATATGTCTGGATGATTCTGAATTACAGTACAAAGTAAATCAGTAGATAAAACCCGAAGCAAAGATCTCGGCTCGTCTAACTGTGCACTAACGAATTTCTAACGTACTTGATGCTACGAGCCATAACAACTAAATTCACACTTCCATTTTTCTGTTTTTGGTTACAGTAATTTGCCTTCATGATTATATTTTGATGAACGCGGAGAATATTCACGTATTAAGTGGGTCATGTTATTGTGGTCGACCGTACATCACTGTTATCAAAATTAAAACTCCCACGCCTGGATGTCTTGCTAGTTTTAACATGTGATTAAAGCCTATAAGAAAAATAACGTTACAGTGGTATAGAATTCTTCTTTCTCCGAGCGGATTTCATTTTTAAAGATTTTGAAAATTACTCAACAATCATCAGTTGTTTAATTTATTGCCTAGAGTAAAATCATATTTTAATACTTCCAGGTCACGTCAGTTTCGGGCCAGCATGGGGTACCTGACAACAAGAATTTTGCTCACCGCTGCTTTGTAGGGTAAGCAAATTACTTTTCCATCTGCTAACCTATTTTAAATACTAAGCGAGAGTTTCCTTTGCAGACTGCTAATGAGAAATCGACTTTCTCGAAAGCGCCATGCTTTAATCACATCGACAATGTCTTACAGGTCACATTGAACGCGATTATCAGAAGAGCGAAGAATCACGAAATATTTACGTCTAACAAAATTCTGTTCTGTAGGCAAGTAAGTGAACGGCCCACTGAGACATTCAGAGGATTACATACTAAAAACTGGTGAATTAAACGGTGATACGTAAGGTATTATAGACGTACGTCCTGGCAGAATTTTACGAACATAGGCACAAACTATTATTTTGTGCGTTTATTAGCAGTTCTTTTAAGCAAGTGCGTAACTCCTTAAAATTCTACACAGAGGCGTCATTCTAAGTTCCTTCACAAAACTAACCACGGGTAAAAAGAGGCATTGCACTTTGTACGTTATTGTAATAAAAATATGATATGTTAAAGAATTGTACCCTCTGGTATTTGTAATTAATAACAGAAGGAACAAGAACTAAAATGCGAACAGACACATAAAGACTTGCTTAAATGGAAATTGAAAATAGATGGAATTCTTGCATGCATCTTGCAAACAGACTGGTCCGTCTACTGCGTGGAATTATGAATTATTATATTTGAAGTACTGTGACAGAAAGTAATAAGATGACGCGATGATGAATGTAGACCGATAAAAATTTCCAAAATATATTTTCGTTTTCTCTGTGTGAATTAATCCGCAATCAGGGGCAATGTAAGACTATCAGACATGTGTTGTGTACAAAAATGGCGCACGTTTCAATGATTTAAAAAGATTACAATTTAAGGTACATGTGTTAATGTAATTTTGCAACAGCTATATTCTTTCCCCCAAGAATTTCAAAGTTAATTTAAATACCTGTTATTTCATTTATGTTATGTGGGTGTTAAATTAGAGCCTTGAATTACGGTAACAATGGAATGTAAGGGTGTATGAAAACAAACAGCTGAGAATATTTGTTTTTAAAGGAGAGAAACTACCAAGAGGGTGGAGAAAGGTACATAATTTATAATCTTCAGCAACTATTATCATGATGGCCAAACTAAGGAGGGAAGTATTGTGCATGCATTCGTAGGATACAATTCATCTGAAAACGGTGTATGCCGTAAGCAGGAATTGAACACCTGGGTTTAGAGGTTTTGATACGAAGTGCAGGAGAGGTGTGAGGTCTCGGGGCAGCACAGCGCCCACTGGCAGCTGCTACTAACCAACAGCCTACTTTGTGTAAGTGCCAGGGGCTTCAGGCTGTACCTCGGAGTAGCGGTTTCCAGTTGAGTGATGATGGAATAATGCGGTAAGCAAACATACCAGCTATAGTATCTATGTGTACTAAACATAGGCTGACACTGTTCTAATTTCATTCGTTTCTATGATACCTCTGTCGTGAAATGTACCGAACCAGTTATTTTTCAATCATATATAAGTAATATTGCGTAATTTCTAACAAAGAATTTGATTTATCCAACATCTGTGCCTATCAGTCTGTCAGTATTTTTGTCCTGACTTTTGCACGTTCTTTCATATCCATCCATTTATTCATTCATCTGCAATGTGTATTGAAATGTTTATTCTTATTATTTTAAAGGTTCATGTTTAGATTATAGTTATTTATTTAAGTGTCCCTTAGTTTGGGTACGATTTACTCAGAGTAGTTTTATAACGCGTGTTACATATTAAGATTATAAAAATATGGGGCGCGTTACGGATAAGAAAAATTGCACCCAACACTAGATTCTTCCAAATGGTTTGCTTGGTCTAACACGGGTACACCCTCAAATGCCATACTAGACCACGATGTCCAGAATTTTATGTGGAATTTCCATTGTGCATGTGATAATTTCCTTGGCAGATAAAGACTACCCAAGCCTGAAGCTGAAAGCTGACCTCCATGTACTGCTAAGAAATCTTAACTCAAGTATTGTCATATTGCTTAGACACGTTCATTAGAAGGGGGGGGGGGAAGAGAGAATTACAGTTCAGGGAAACATCGCAATGTATAATAGGGTTCGTCAAACAAGTAAAGGTTTGAAACCGCTTCAGAAGAGATGTGTTGTCAGATGAAGGAAATCGTAAAGAGCACTTCTACCCTGCATCTGATGTTACGGAAGCCAACATGAAAGGCTAAATGAATCGATGCAGACAGCAGGCAAGAATTACCAGAGACATAGTAGATAATGCGTACTGCAAGGTTAACCATTAACCAATAGTTTCAGCATTAGAGGTAATTCGAAATGGAATATTTTTAGGAGACGTTCTTAGTCAACGATAACGGTCCACATTGCAACTACTAAGGGAATTTCCTTTCTGTCGTAAAATAAGTTATAAAGTACGGGCTATGTAAATGTCTCCAGTCACAGTTCTTAAAATGCTTACCAACTTCCAGTTCAGATGTTTTTACCTTCGCACCTTGTTTAAAAACATGAAAGTCAAAATAAAAAACATTAATTTTCTCTGTTTTTTCATGAGCGTAATATTAGGTATTTCACAATACTGGTGCGTGAACAGAGGACGCTCAGAAGAGCAACGTGTGTGAAAATAAGACAGAAGAAGTAACGGAAAAAATGACGAGGATTACAATTTGCTCGCCTTACCAAATATTACCAGGGTGGTCAAATCAAAGGGGATGAGATTTGGTAGATTATAATCGCAAGTCAGTAAATCCTGGGGGAAGAAGGCCACTTGGGTGACAGGCGTAAATGGAAGTGTACTACTGAAACAGGTCTTAGGTTGTGTGTTGCTGGGAATGAGGCAATGAAATTTCCGAGCTGATCGAACTTCTTGCTTTATCAGCTAAACAGCAATAAAGTGATGACGAAATAACTTGCGCAATTGCATCAGACGGACACGGTATCTGGAAATGCCGAGGAAGACATGCTGGATGCTGTGACCTCTAGAACAGTTCGCTGGGACCACAGTAACGATTCTTACTTTCCTGTGGCGACAGACAGCTGGGCTTTCGAAATAAAACTCGTGTCACGTACGGAGTGACGAGTAGATAAATTTATCCGTTAGCAGCACTGTGGTCCAGGACTTCGAGTTTCTTTGTCTGTGGAGATCAAGTGGCAGTATAGAGTTTCGTGGATATGTCTGTTCCTGTTATCGTCCTGGATTTGGGACAGGAAGACGCTGTCTGCATGAGGCGGATTTCAGAAGACAAATGAAGAGGCCGTGGATAATCTAAAGTTTGACACGCGGCCACAGTCGCTTTACATGTAAAAGTATTGTGTACTGAATGACATGAAAGTTAACAAACGAGGTAGATCATGAAGATGACTATATCTTCTGGGTTGTAACGCCGTGTAGTCTGGTGTGAATTTACCAACGTTTCAGAAGAACTTGCTGCCTTCATCATAGGGGCTACACAACAACCCAGAAAACAGTCATCTTCATACGCGAAAACCTGAAATCTCACACTACATGAAAATTGTAAGTGAGACAGTGGGACAGGTCTACTCACGTGCTGATACTCAGCCGTCGGTCCTGTACTACTGGTAATAGTTTTCTACGCAGAAATGTGCATGTACTCAACACATGGTTTGAACCAATAATATATTGAACATCATTAATTCGCTGTAATAAGAAGCATTATATTTATGATTCGAATACTGACATTCGCTTCTGAGACCTGTATTACTGTTCAGTATTTTTTCGGAAGATTGCTTCTATTTGAGAACAACAAATCGGATTTGGTAAAATAAGTTAAAGGGAATAAAGAAAATTAATAAAGAAGAGCTTTATAGTTTATACTTTTCATAGTTGATAATTCAACACAGCACTTTGGCTGCATGAACTCATGGAGTCGAGACAACAGATCTTAAGGATTAGAATGGATGCCAATGTTAAAATGGTTCTTGTAAAGATGTGAACTATATACTTCTTCATTACAAGGAAAACTATTATGCTTTTGTTACTTGTTTCCCTTAATCACATAAATAAATGTTTAAATAACTTATTCAGTGCAGCCATTTTGAATATTGCCTATCACGTTACAAATTATAGTTGATTCCAAACATCCAGGAAAATATAATCCTGTACATAAAAGCTATATTGCAAAAATAACCCTCAGTGGCACCAGATGGCACCATCATCCTTCATTCTTTGCCTCTCGGATGACCGCTGCTTGTTTGCAGCAGGGCACGCTGTTCCCATAGCGAAAGTTCAGCGTTGGTATTGCGCCAGGGGTTATGGCCTTATCAAAACAGAGAACTATAACATTCCTCTGGTGGCATGAAATGAAAACGCGACGCAATAAAACAACGAATATTCCAGACTCGTGCACATCTCCCTCAGCAAATATGACACTGTGCGTTTCGGTTCGGTCTGATAAATTGGTTTGCTTGGAGAACTCGTATACCCGTTACCGAGATAATAAAAACATTTTGTGCGGTACATCCTTGAAGACTGGCTGCTTCGTAGATTACTGACATTGACGTATCAACTGCAAAAGTTACTTAGCATCGAATGAGTTGACAGGAGTATGCGTCATGAATTTGGGAGGACTGGGAAACATGGGTCGTGGTCTTTCTCAAGACACTATCCTGGCATTGTCCTAGAGGGGCTGAGAAAAACAATCACAACTATGTTCCAGGGTAGCCACTATCATGTCCGGGCTTCGAACAGTGTACCCCCAATTACATAAAACATACGCTATTGTTCCGAGAAACTTCTCGACTGACTGCGTTCAGTACCTCGTAACCTGCTATAAACTTACTTTGCAATTCCAGTTACTTATATGCAGTTGTTATTACATCTATGCAATACCAACACTAAGTGAAATATTGTTTGCCTTTCGGTGGCTTGTTGGTCTAAAATTTATAATAATTACACTGTTAAATGCACTCTTCAATATTATACCAATACTATGCATTTATTTTGATGATTTTCGTCGGAACGGTACAGCAGTAGAGGTCAAATCATCGTTGTTATAACATCCTTGTCTGAAACGATACCGACACGACCGATATTATTAAAAAAATTGATTAAATGTTTAATACATTCTGACCACCAGCAGTATCTCTTAAACGCTTTCGTGACGTGACTTCCAACAGGCTAATCCTTCAGATACCTCACCTCTAACACATCGAAAGCCAGGGCTTTTAATGCCCGTTTCCTTAGGCCCAAGTGCCTGGAACTTCAGCACAGAAATCGAAATTGCAATTGACAAGCCGTGAGAACATGAAACACACGTCCTATGTTTTCATCACATCTGCCAATCACAATATAAATAAGAACACATCTGCTACTGCCTTGTAATCTTTCATTCCTTCAACACTGGATTTGGTAACCTAGCAACGGGTAATATTTTGTACAAAATTCCTTTCGATCGCGAGCAGGATTTACTTTTATTTCTGCAGCCGTGACTGCCTGGTAGTTGTTCTCTGCAATTGTTACGTCAGATAATTCATTGTTCAAGACGATTACGCGTAGACCAGCTGGTTGACAAAAGCCAAGAACTGGTCTCCGAGGGAATTGCTCCATTTTGCTTCCCTCAGATAAAAGCTGATAAACTGAAAAAGAAAAAAAGACTTATTTTGGTGTTACCAACTTTTAAAAGTGGAAGGTAGAATGAGATCTCGAAGAAAAGTTCTCTTCAATGTAATAAAAGAATGGTCTATGTTACCCTACAAAAAACTCGATGATAACTGATTCACTGGAAAGAACTTCCTTAGGCAGTTGACAGTCATGAAGTCGCTCAAGGAATTTCTTTTTGTTATGGCACCCGAAAGTTAAAAACTATGACTAAAAACTTGCTCTCGTCTTCATAATATATGTGTGTAAGATGATATTATCGTCTAATCATACCCCGCTTTTCATAGTGGGCTATTTCCATAGCAATTTTATTACGAAAGTTTCTCCAAGGAATCACAAATGCACCTTATTAAAATGGTAAAACGTGCTTAGGCTAAACCACGTCTGAGGATACAAGAACTGCATATAAAATTTAGTCAGATGCCTGAAGGGCAGAGGTCAAGGAGCACAGATAGGTTAGTAATATTAAATACCTTAAAGGGATAGTATGTGAGGATATGGGCTTAATTCAGCTGGCCCAAAATAGAGCTGATGTGAATACGGTGGTGTACTTTCGGTTCCATTAAAATACAAGGAATTTTTCAACTAACTAAGGGTTTATCAGCTTCTAACAAATTATTCTACCATATGAACTGGGTTAAGTTTCTGAATCCAAAACGATCTTAATCATTAGAGATTATTTTTATTCAAGTAGACAAGAAGTCTTAGTCCTTACACGCAAAGTCGATACGTACTGATTCTTCAGCATCACGCTCACTCATTCGTACTATAGAGAAACTCACGACTGAAGAAGACGTGGATCTGACATACGCCACTTCAAGAGGGCACTGAGATAAATGGAGTGCGAGTAGCAAGGCGGACAAGGAGAGCGGTCTGTAAATTTGTTGAATCGGGATGTCAGGTCTGCAGAAAAATTCTACTCATTGATTGATAAAAACGCATTAAAGGAGCTAATGCACATGATCCAGCGATAAAGCAAAATTAACGTATATAACACGTCGCAAGAAAACATAACATTCAGTCCGTAGGTCATATAACAAGATTCTAAACACATTTTAATATATCAATGAACATAATTTTTGTTAAGATTTCTATCTTCTGGGTTGTTGCGCAACAACCCAGAAGACAGATATCTTCATACTCACCGCTGTGAAAACCTCAAATCTTACGCAAAAATTGTTAACATACGTGATAAATACAAGTAATCTCAGCACTGAAATAAATCTACATAGAATTTAGTTTCATTTGCACGTGCTATACCTACTGCACTGGGTAATTTAACCAAATAGAAACTCCTAAAATTACATCAACACACGCAAATATTAAACGTGGGACCAGGCACTCAGGTTAGTACAGATGGACTTAAACAAGAAAAAAGCGAAATTTTACTCTTAAGTATTGTGTAAATTAAAAATTGTTAACGACATCTTTTAACGTACTATCATCTTTTAGAATCGATTTATGTTGAGGGAATACTGTCATGGTGTCTTTCCACAATGTACTGGATAAAAGAGAGGAACATAATGAAGACGCCGTTAAATTGTACCAACCCCCGGGTGTATTTCGAAACAACGTGACACTTGTCATTCTGCACTCGTTCCACAAAAATCTGACTACTGAGAGCGTGACGCATGACATCGGGTGTCGTTTCAAGCGATAAAATGTACAAGAAGAGCCAGGGATTAATATCAATTAAAAGAGGAAAAAATACATAGGTCTACAGCATCGCACATGACAGGGAATGATGCATTTATTTCTGTGCCGGTGGTCTTAAAAACCATTGCCACGTTACGAGAACGCCTCTTTATACTGTAACTAGTAGAATATCCCATTCTGACAGACGACCATTTTAAAAATACCCGCGTCAAAATGGATATTTAAAATACCGTGGACATACTACGCCTATTCACAATATTTTCTTGAACTAGACTAAATAAAAATCATGTTACCTTATACGTGTTTTATAGAAACATAACGAATTTTCACCTTTTAAAAAATATAAGACCATTCTTTTGTGCAGATACCTAACACAAAATATGTATTACAGTTTTAAGAATATTCATAAATCACACACAAACATAATTAAAGTAGAGGTTGGACAGCTGGAGGACACGCATTTTATGTGATGTACGAGTATTTTGTACGACGAACCCGTTTTAAGAAATGTCATATAAGTTAAATATAATCTTCGTGCAGAAGTAGTGGTTATATTGACTGGATACGGATCAAGATAAACAAGGCCGAAGGATTTTAATATATACTTCCAAAATTAAATTTTATTTACATCACGTGAGGAATATGAAAGATGAAATTTGCGGACCAATTGATAGACAAGGCCATAGACCACCCGAACTTCCCATGAGTTAATTTAATTATCACAGCACGTCATGTATGTACCATAATTTGTCTATGATGAAGGCAGGCGGACTTTATATAGTATTTCCATAATTTAGTTAGCAATTTTACTTTTGAAATTCCTTCGTATGAAGATGGGGCATGATGACGTCATGCATGCTTCCGAAACAAATAAAAAGGAGATAAACGAATATGCCGGATTCAACAGTCTCCAACGGAATTTTATTACATGAAGGAACTCTGCGATTCTCCGTCCTCTTACATGATAGTGCATTAACCTGAAACCTAAAGTAGGAACGCAGTAGGGGTCGATTTTACCAACTGAATGCCGCAGGTAAAGTATCATAACCACGGACGTGTCGTGCGTATTGCTGCGAAAGCCCCTGGAGCGGTGAGCGGTGGCCGGGCGCTTCCGAACTACATATATATATATTTTCAGGTTTCTGAAAGAAAGGATGTAATTAGCAATATCTGAGGTTCTGACGGTGGCGAGTATTAAGATTGCTGTCGTCTGGGTTACAGTACCGAGAAATCTGGTAGACTCTTCCAACGTTCCAGAGGTCCTTATTTTGAAAACAGGTGTGTAGCCCTAATTACATTATACGATAAAAAGCAATGAGGAACGCTGCCATAAGCTGCGTAAATATTCATTCTGCTGCTGGTCCTAGACTTACTCATGGATATCCCTATTAATCCTACGCAATTCTCTCATAGTTTAACGCCAAGTTCCTTGCACACATCCACAGCCACACTCCGATATAATTCTCTGCTTTGGTATGTAATTTCGTTAAGTTTTTGTAAGGTACGTATTCTATAAGCATGTAATTTGTCTCCCAGTAAAGGCTGTTCAGGGTAATGCCAGGGGAATGTGGAAGATGCAGAATTCACCAAGAAGTTTCCATGCAGATTAATTCATTCGGACTAAGCTCTATGGCTTCAAGAAACATTACAAGACCTTGCAATTAAATAAGCAAGCCCATTATATAAAAATAGAATTGTCACTAACCTTCAATAAGTGTTACCTTAAAAAAACACGCCATTTATTTTCATACAAGCTTTCCATTGTAGATGTTATCTCTAGAAACACTGCCAGAAATATTTCTTAGGAAGTCCTTTAATTCCTACCGTTACATTGTGTTGTATGTCTTCAATAGATGCGTAACCTTTCGGAATCATAAACTACAAGACACCGAACACATTCAAGAAATATATACATGGCACTTTATCTCCTAAATGACGTGAGATGGAATAGAGTATTGGGGTAAATTTGAATTTACACGTAATTATTTACAGGGGAAATTCATTTTAAATCTTCAAAATCCAGTACGTTGAAAACCTAAACCACAACACGCGATGGACTGGTAGTTTCAATGATTACACACTCACAAATGTTCAGTATCAACTATTTAGCTCAGAAACCCTCCGAGGCAATGCACTTGACATTGCTACTTGTAGCATTCTGACGCCAGTGTTCTGCCTCGACGCCACCGGAAAGTAAGAGAACTTGGCAAGCAGACCGGAAATTACATTCTGCGAGCAGAAAAACAAGGAAGGCCAAAGAAACTGCAAGGCGGTGGGAAAGTCAGAAATTGAGCGCAAACCGAGTGCGCCATCTCACGGCAGACTCTGAAATATACCTATTTAAAAAGGACGTATTCGACGTCATATCCTGTTGTTCGTAATTTTTCATATTAGAAAGTCTCTCATGCTTTTTTTTTACTGTTTCCATAGCACTGGTACGGTTCAATGTTGTCACATACATGAAATCGGATGTAGACGCTAATATTTGGCAGTAAAACAGCGGTTTTGATAACATGCGAGCGAACTAAAACTGTGGAATTGTTTTCCGTGTCAGAATACAGGGATTAATACCACATAATCCGTCAGGTAATACCAATAATACGCCAGTTGCAAAAACATCGCGTTTACCAGAATTCATGTGTTACCTCGGAAAACAATGGAGTTACTTCCATAAAAGATACTCCGAAAATGCAGAATAGCTTGCATAGATATGTCATCATACGAAATAAACAACCATACTTTAAACGGTTTCAGAGACGTTTCAACCTCTCAAGTTCAGACACCTGCAGATTTATACAGAAGACACGGAGTTAAGGATGCCAACATTTGATTTTATCCAGTAATGTGATGATCTCACGTATTTTCACGAAAAGAGGTTAATTAGTTTGGATAATATCGCTGTCATGAGAGAAAGAGACCGACTGATGAACACCATATTCAGTTTCTATAAATGTCCTATAAATGTTATAGAAGACTTTTCGGATTCTAACAGCTACTGTCATTACAGATGCACTGTGATCCCTCATGAGCTTTGACCATTCAGGAACGTTTTATGCCAATTTTCGACCCTGTTTCCACTCTCTAGGATGGGTTGGTCGGACTGTCGTAAGGCCTCTACCTCCACAAGACAGAACAACAACGAAAAACGTAGACACACATCTATACGTCGACTAGGATTCGAACCCAAGATCTCTGAGCAGCGCTGCCACTATGACAACAGTCCAATCAGCCAGGGATATTGTCATCAACAAACAGTTATTTTTCCACGTGATTAATTGCAACTTTCCTTCTAACGCAGAGTTCTTCCACATACCGAAACGCCCATCGAAAAGCTGATAGGATGAATTGATGCAGGAACCACGAAAGGTCCCATATGCAGTGCCATTTGTCAACTTTGATATAAATGTGAGCGGCACATGGACCAACGTGTAAAATATATTGTCCCTCCCATCGCTTCCTCACCACATGACCTATATCTTGATCGACCAGTACACAGTTTAATGAAACGAGAGAGGTTCGAATTTCGAGATAGGGAGAAACCACACACACACGTTGTCACAGAATTTCAGATAAAATTTTTAAACTACATCAGTAATTACATGTTTCGAGGAAACTAGTAACAAGCACACTACAATAAATAACTCTAGTTAAACTTTCAGGATCGATCAGCTTATGATAATTATGTGGTTACAATATAGTTTGTCAGCAAGCAGCAAATGGAAGCTGTAAGCACAACTGCAAATAAGTAACCAAATAACGTCAAGATATTTTCCTCTTATATGGAACTTAAGGTTTATAATCAATTTGCAGCTATTGATCATCCTTTAATTGCAAGTACCATGGTGACTATACCACATGGTTAATTATTCTCTTGTATTCTACCTTTTCCTCAAGACACCTCAATAAAGTGAATCCGGACTGGATGGCCAGCAGGGTCAGTCATTTTTATCTTCCCCATCACGTCCATCCCGGGTCTGCGGTCCTCCCAACCTACAAACCAATGATGCTAAGGAATTTTTCACCGGCATAAAGTAAGATTGAGCTGACCACTCATATCCGCCTAGTTCCGAATAAGAGAAGCTTTACCTCCACTCCACCTATACGTCTCCATGACGTGACAATTGGACACAGGCAACACTAACTCGTAAGCGAGTTCAAAGAGTAACTGAATGTCAATACGTCAGTCCTGATGATAAACTTCGTTTCAGTAAGCATAATGCAGATAGTGTTTGGTTGGGATAAAGTTGTCAAGCGTTCGAAACACTCCACGGCTGAAGGTTTCGTCTTGTCGTCCGTATCTCGTGGCTGTGCCACGCATGCGTTCACGACGTACTGAACACTCGACGGCGTTAGGACGGCGTACGTATGATGGTTAGTTCTCGTCTGGTGGAGACGCCAGGCGCCACGACGCGACACACAAGCGGGAGCTGTTCGCCACTTTACATCTTACAAACTTCCCAAACATCGTCATCAACTACGTCTAAGGTGTCAAGGATACGGAAGGTTTTCTTTTAGACTTTGAAATGGAAAGACAGAAATTTGAAGGAATTTTAAAAGGAGACTAAACCGACTGTCAAATAAAATACACTAAGAAACAGAGCGTGTGAGTGTTAGTGTTTATGAAAATCGTGTAACTTAAATCAAAGATCCGTTCACTTCGTCCCATCTTTTATTCAAATCAGTATTGACTCTACACAAATACAATGACAATTTCAGTTACATCTGCGTAAACAAGTTATACTGACAATAAATAAAATATTTTCTCCATATCTTCTCAGACAGACGTGACAAATTTAGTCTTCAGGAAGGTCTGCATACCATTATAACGTCACGAATACAACATGACTAGTTCCTATGGTATATTTAGAGTAATTTAGGCCACAAATAATCGAACAAAACGGCTGCAAGCTGTTTCAAAGACGTGAACTACATACACGCCAATCGTTGATGGATGCATCTCTAGTCATATCAAAATCTTGTTTATAGAGAATGCATGTGGCACGGAGAGAACAATCCGCCTGATAAATGGCGGGCAATTTATCAAAGAATAACAGCGTCCATTTCTTACATGTCGACGTCGAAAGCTTCGGAAAGCAGCGATTGTTTCGTTTTACTTGTAGAATATTCGTTGTGACTTTAGTGTTCATAAACGTGCAAGATATAACGGTCATTTCTGTTGTAGCTTTCTAATAGACAGGTTAAATGTATTTTTTAGTATTAACATTAGACAGTAAATATTGGTATACGAAATAAAATTATATCGCTAAATTTTTTCATATTTAAAATATATCCCTGAAAAAATTACGTAAACCTACCAACTGGATTATCAAACCGAGCTCAAGAAGAAAACAAAAGTGTATTGTTAACGAGTGGTATTTGTAATGTCCGACGACGTCAGGACATGTTCCCAGGACGCCGTCTGCATTACGACAAACAAGACTTGTCCTCAGCTAGTTGCGACGAGAAAGAACAGTTTTCAGACAGCCAAAATGTATCCGTTTATCAAAATACTTTGCTCTCTGGAATTCAGGAAGTTAGTGTCGTTCGGCACAAGGAAGTATTATTCTCAGAAGGCCATGATGCCCAGGAAGTGGCTCAAGAGTTATCCGGAGGTCGTGTTACTCAAGCGGTTCTTCACGAATTACTTACTTCGTCACAATGCCAGGATCAAAACGTATTCCAAACAGATCAGGCTTACAGACAGGATCTGCTTTCTGGATGTCACACCAGCCAAGATCGCGGGATATTTCCCGAAGACGGTGTTGCCAAATTACCAGATGTTAATGCGTTTTCAGGAAATTTTATATCTGAAGAGACTGTGTCTTCCGAAACTCCTGCTAACCAAACCCAGGACGAAGCAAAATTTTCTGCAGGTGGAGACAATGGCAGCAATGTTGAGGACATAATTTCAGTAAATCGTGATGTCCAAGATATCATTCCAAGTGGCAATGTTACACGGCGTATGGGACAGAACGTATTCTCAGGAGGTCTTGCTGATCAACAGTGCATGTTATCCGAAGACCACGCCCCCCGACAATGTGTGTTTCCTGGAGACCGCACTGCTGGGCAGGAAGAAGTTCTTACAGGAAGCCGTCTCACGCAGGTTCTCGACATCAGAACGGCCCCTCGGCAGCTCGATATGGGTAAGTGAAAAAAAAAACAACACACAGCCATTTAACAATTGACAAACAATAAGTTCGTGACAAAGAAGACGAAAAGAAAAAGAAAATATGTCTTAGTACACTTGACCGCCAGCGACGTGTTCAGTTGTTCAGGAATAAATTTAATTATATAAATTAGACGAATAATTCAGTGCGTATGTATGTTGAAGTGCTTTCCCTGTCTCTTCTTGTGTTCATAAGCACGACATGTCCTAATTTTTGATTTGACGTTCTTCATAAAACTGTTATTAACAGCTACTCACAGGCATGGATACTCCTAAATGCTGACGAAATTTATATATAATGTTTTATGATTTTAGGTAACTATGTGACATACAGAACAAAAATGTATGCAGGCGACACAAATTATAAAAAGCTGGCTGAGGATTTATAATCCCTAATATATACCATTTAATACTAAATTTCACAGGGATTTATCAAGAATTTTGGGGCTAAAATGTTCGGACAGTCAGACAGAATGAGAGGGAGACGTTAATTTATGCATTATATACTAACTATATTTTGGTAATTTAAAGCTTAGAGAACGCCCATTGGAAAGACCCAGAAGAACGTGAACAATAACATTAACATGGAACTTAAGAAACGAGGTTATGAGGGTGGGAAGTCGAAGGGTCTGGTTAAGGAACGTGTTCAGGGTCAGGTTTTTAAATCAGTGGCGTTGAACTTTACAGTTTTGCTACCCTCTCGTATCGAAACCGCCAACTTAGTAGTTAGTGATTTATTTAGTCAGTCAGAAATATTTTATAGTCAGTGCTCTAAACTGAAAGTGATTTTCAAAATTAAAGCATTAAAAGACTTAGAATTTGGCTGTCTTCAGGGCTGTAGCGCCGTATAGTCTGATAGAAGTTTACTAACATTTCAGAGGTACTTACTGTCTCCATCATTAGGGGTCAGTGAGTCACCACCCTGTTGATGGAGGCTTCAAGGACCTCTGAAACGTTAGTGAACGTCACCAGCATATACGGCGCTACAATCCAGAAGGCAGCCATCTTTGGGCTCAACACCGTGAAAACCGCAAATCCTATTTAGACCTAATGAATTCTAATAGAGATTTTAATTAAACAGAATCCCAGATATACCACTAATACTAGAATTGCTGCATCCCACCCTCTTGTCTGGTTTCGCTGTTAATGATCTCGCAATTAGCAGCATCGACTCTCTAAGGAGCCGTTGTCCATAGCAACTACTGTAGGAAGATAAAGTGTACCTATTATCCTAGTGAAAAATATGGCAATTTGATTCTTTATTTTCATGAATTAGCACTACGTAGCGATGGGGGAGGCAGATTGTCTTATTTAGTGAATTATAAAGACAAAGGAAGGCAAAAAGACAAAGACCAAGGGAAATGGTATTACAAAACATAATATTCTTATGATCGCGAAGCATACCAGAATGTGGAAATGAATACCATATTCTGAGTGCTTTAAAGAAAAATTGTATCTGATCATTGTAAAAGAACTAATGGTTTTAAAAGCTTTGTAGTTACTTTGAAATACACATGCACTGCATTTTTTATTTCTTGTTGGAGTTAAGGAATTGCAGTATACTTAAAATGAAGAAAAGGGTCTAGGATTATGGAAATAATAAGAGTGCATGCACGTACTTTTGTACAAAGCGTTTTGTGATACATTAACAGTCATGCATTCAAATTACGTTCTATGTAATCCCATTATTAGAAACTTCATGAAAACTTAGGATGATTCGATTCAAACATAAACTTTCACTTGCATAAACATACAAGATTAGTTGATGCATTGGAAAAATCACTAGAAATAATTTGCTGAATTATTTTTTATGAGAACGTATCGGGACTGTCCATTTTGTAGACGTTTCTGAATAAGATAATAAAGAATGTCAGCCTCGTTATGGATTTTATAAAGAAAGGCTCTGAGATTATTCTAATTATAAACGTTTTAAAACTTGCATCTTTTCAGGAAATTTATTTCGTAAATCGAATTATGATTCTTTGTAGCGTTCTAAAGCGTCCTGTTCGGGTAGAACGCTATTACCTAACTAAGTATTTAACTAACAAACGAGTGGATTAATAATGACAAACATAAGTGATGTATGTTCCTTCATTTTCTATCTGTCCCAGCTCAAATCCGTTTTCAATAATTTTCAGGTTGTAAAAATTCTTTGGATAGTTTACACAGCTTTAAGACTACACACATAATTATGTGAAGAAGCTGACCTACATTTATTCATTCTTTGAAGCTTCAAGAGTTCACCATAACGAGCACGTTTTAATGGGCATTCAAAATGAATGTTTGCTGCAACCACAGAAACACTCTTCGTTAGAAATCACAGCGAACGTTTTTTTCTGAACTGTAAGAACTAAGTAATCCATAATAATGCTTAATCCACAATCCTTGCCGATAAATTGCACGACTTGAATTAGGAGAAGAAAAATAAATAGCGTTTTGCGAGTGGCAGGAAAACGCAGACCCATTGTGTTCAGGACATTTAGTTAGAGCTCACGCTGACAGTTGCACATATTTTAGTCGTTATGAGAGAATTAATGAAGGTATTTTCAGCTTCTACAGAGCGGGGTAAAAATTGATAAGACTCTAGTTTGGGAAGATAAAATTAATTTGAAGTTGCAACTTTGTCGATAAAACGTATGCCGCATCAGAGCTTCCTAATTGAATTTCCCTTCACCATAAATCAAAAAGAAGGCTTTCCTTTGAAAGCTATATTAAACACGCAATACATCGGCTATATTATTTTTAGATAGGCACAAACAAGGGTTTGTGTAAACATGAAAGAAGAATTATTATAAAGACACTTGAATTTTCTTCATTAAACTATTCATTTGTTGTTGTTTTTTTTTAATTGAGCTGCCTCATGTAACGTCTAGCTTTTTAATCATATTACGATGCATTCTACATATTTCTTTATCGTACAGTCCTGTTTCATGTGGCTGTAGTACAAATTGCATTCAGTTCGTATTATGAGTGAATATTATAATTTGTAAATGCAATATGATTCACGTAGTTAATATATCACAGAATACCTAGGAATGAAACATACCAATACAATAACAAAATACTGTCAAGAGAAATTTCAGGCCCGCTAATCGCTCGAAGGCTTCGCTCGGTACAAATTAATCGATGTGGTTCGCTTGTTGTGTAAACTGTTTAAAGCTGCTGAGTTTGTTCAGCAGTAATTGAATCAACTATTATGAAAGAGAATGGCAAGTGAATGGTGCGAAAAATAACAATCCCGATAAAACTCACAGCAGAAAACTCAGCAGGATCGCGAGACGAAATCCCCGTGACGATGGAAATAAAGCAGAGTCTATTTATCACAAATAGCAACAGCCAAGCGTTCTTTAGGCATCAACAAGAGTAAGTTATTTCGAGATCAGCCAAGCTCCGGGTTGGAGGTGAAGGCCGCGAGGTCTGAAGAAATGACAATGTGCTGCTTGGTCAATTCTGTCGTACACGACGTGGGGCTACTGATAGATTCGTACGGAACGACAGCAATAAATAGCATAAAACGACATTACCGTTTTACAATCGACTCTTACAAACACACACCCACACTTGAACACAGGGGCTCATTTTATTAAGACGTTTGTACAAGTTTGATCAATGTATGATTTGAGGTTTTCACAGCGGTGAGTATGAAGATTTCTGTCTTCTTGGTTGTTGCGTTGTGTAGTCTGGTCGATGTTTACCAGCGTTTCAGAGGTCATACTGCCTCCGTCATCAGGGCGATTCTTAGTATGAAGATTTCTGTCTTCTGGGTCGTTGCGCTGTGTAGTCTGGTCGATGTTTACCAGCGTTTCAGAGGTCATACTGCCTCCGTCATCAGGGCGATTCTTAGTATGAAGATTTCTGTCTTCTGGGTCGTTGCGCTGTGTAGTCTGGTCGATGTTTACCAGCGTTTCAGAGGTCATACTGCCTCCGTCATCAGGGCGATTCTTAGTATGAAGATCTCTGTCTTCTGGGGTTGTTCAAATTATTATATATATTTTCTTGTGTGTGAAGCTGTAACTTTTCCTTATTTCTTCCTTTACGCTAAAAATCTAATTTCTTGTCCCTGTCAAGAAAATTATACTGGGAGAAACACATTACAGCCTGCTCAAAATTAGACACATTAAAACTGTGCAAGTAAACATTTTACGAACAGAAACAAAATGCTGCTTTTGTGTAGCAAAGCGTACAGAAATGGAATTAAAACTTAAGCACGTAAAAAATAAAATATTCACAGCTAGTTCAGACATGAAAGAGAAGAGAGGAGAGGAGAGGAGAGGAGAGGAAGACATAAAGTCGGAAATACTGTAAAACACTGTTACTGACCCGACAGAAGAATGCAGACAACTGCCACCACTCTAACAATGGTCATTTTTCCATTTAATTGTTTGGCAACTTTATTTCTTACAAGTAGCAGTGCATTAGAACTTGCTGACTTTACGACGAAATTTAGTGTCCAGGGACACCTCAGAGTCCCTAGTCAACAGCGACATTTCAGGGCTTCGTATCCAGAAAGCGCCAGGACATAAAACAAAGAAACTGTTAATCTAAGTGACTTTTATTTTTATGACTGTTTTATGACGAACATAAGTCTGTCCCAATACATTCAGACAGGACTATGGGAGTCTGAACCGCAGATCTTCAGAATTAAATTCGGATGCTATATTACTCAGACATGATATTCTATTGCTACTTAATCGAACACATCTCATCCTCAGTCCGTTTTATCACTTAAATGCCAATTTGTACACCCGTAGGAGTGCAGAACAAACAACTTCCGCTTTCATTTGTCACAGCCATTTCTTCTTACTTAAAGAGGACGGGGAGAAATGTCAATAACCCATTTGCAAGGCTAAATGCTTTAATGCGTTTATGTCGTACAAAAGACGTAGCAAAACTGAGAAGTGCTTGAAAAAACAGCGTACATTATCGAGTTAAATTTTTTTTTATAAACTCCTTTGTTCTAAATAATATAAAACTATAGATAAAATTATCGTTTATATACTGTAATATTAAGCGTTAACCCTAACTTTACAAATATATTCAATCCATGGCCGACTCAATGTTGTTAATTTAACTACGAATTTATGCACTTCAGCAAGATGCAAAGCTTTTCACAAATACTGAGCGGAGGTTTGGGATTCGAGAAAAACGTAAAGCATCTTCCAGGAGTAAAACGAAAAAAAAGAAGATCCAATTAATTGTAAAGTAGGGGTTAAGTGAGCCACGGTTAGGATTTGACCTTATTATCATTCTTCGCTGTAATGCTTAAATGGCTGCAATCTAAAACGGAAGATCGCTCTATCAATTTATGTGACGGAAAATCCTTAACAGACAGTCAAACACTGCAAATATTTAATGTGGTTAAAACTGACAATGATTAATGCCAATTAGTTAGTGAATTATATTCAACGAAACAAAACGGTCTTTAATCTAAATACATACCACTTAATAAAGTAAATAACTATTTATAATGAAATTAGAAAATTACCCTACAAGTATGTGGAAAATCTAAAGCATTAAACACATGTAGTCATAAACAACTTCTCATGAGGTCCAAAATCCCTCAACAGCAACCGACCACCCAACAAACCACGCAACATTTGCTGATTATGCAGACAGATAAGAGTCTGAAAAATTCACAAAGAAACGGCAAGAATCATCCATTTGATCTCCGCTGCTTAGTTCCTAATTCGAAGAAATTCCTTATGAAACAGTGTGGTCTCGAACCAAGGTTATAGTGGTAACAGCCATCTGATACACAACCATGCACGAAGGAAAAATTCAGTTTGCTGAGATAGAATTCATGTTAAATGGAAAACCTGCCTATAAAGTGAATGTGTCACTTGGCCAAAGAGAAACCTTTATACACATATTCTGTTAAAATGTGCTGCCTTCCTTTTTCATTCGCTGTTATCTGACACTGTGTCACATCTGCGTTTTCAACCTATTTAATTAAATAACCCCTTTACTATGTTGAGCTCATTCATACTTCACGCTGCTGTGAAGATTTTGAGATACGAATCTGAAAATCTAAACAGCGCTTTCAGGAGCAAAAGTACAGTTTGTACACTATTTATAAGACATAGAACGGGTACATCTAAAAATGGATGTTCAATGCTCTTTAATCCTCTGATCTGATGTACATGGGAAAAGATATTTACCGTTTTCATACCAAATTCGCACACTTCTATATGCCCATCAACAAACAGACTGGAAATCCAAGTTTAAAAACATTCGAGATAAAATGTATTTAAAACATCACTCTAAAACATGCAGAAAAGTTGTGTAATGGGATTTTTTAAGTATCACACACATGAATTTATGGCCTCCTGCCCATACGTATGGTACAAACAGGTAGACAAAAAATCCTTATAACTGCTGACAATTCTATAAATACATTAAGGGCAGCGTATAATAACCATCTGTCTTGAAGTAGAAGCTTTCCCTCAACAACCACTATAACAAATCCCATCATTGAACACGATTATCAGCAAGTTTCGACCACCCAATAGCCGCACCACCAATCTATCAGCCATCTCCCTCCTGGTGTTCAAAGTGGACATTTCAAAAAATGTTCCTTCACAAAAATTCTACATGCATCCCTTGCCAACCCCGCCGTAGCTAAGCTATTGTGTCTTGGTGTTCTGCTGTTGGCAGATCGAATCGCAGTTTCTCTTTATGTTGTACGTTGAATTATTTTCTTCTAGATCCATTATATGTGGACACTATTTCCTCCACAGTGTTTCAGACACGTTCGTTTCGCTGCGGAGCGCCTCTAAAAATCGCTTCGTCCGTCTGTATGTCACTAAGCATGGAAAAGCTGAAGGAGTCCTTGTACCCTAATTTGCTGTTGTGTTGACAGGAAATGGGTTAAGAAGAAAACAGAGTCCTCGTGTATCTGTAAGTTACACGATGTTCAAACAGCAGAAAGAGCCAGATATAACGGCTTGATCAAGAGTTGAGAAGAACGTTAAGAAATTTCAAAATAATTAATTGTATTTTAAGTATATAATTTTAAAAATATTGTGGACATAATCATTGTGACCGATATGGATGTAACCCTCATACTGCTAATTGATGACGAAACATGCAGGATTTATTTTAATAGAAATTAAACAAAAAATATATGAGAACCTATTTATTAATACTCATAACATGTCGGATATATAAGAAACGATTATGAAATGTAGGCCTGTATGTCCCATTAAATTATTTATTGTTTTGGAAACTAGTTTTATAAAAGAAAACTCTGAAAGAATTTAATCTTATTTTGCTGTTTAACTGCTAACTTTAGAATCACTTTTATACGTTTACGAAACAAAGATACAGAACTCATTCTGGAAGGACATGTCTGTTTATATACAGAGATGAATAAAGACACGGATTAGTGGAATGATTTCTGATGATGAGAGAAAAGGGAGAAAACAATCTAGCGTTCTGTACCAGAAACTATTATTCACGTACACCTTAAAAAGTAAATAGAACAGCTGAGTACACGCAAAGTCAACATCTGTAGCTACTTTAAAACTAATGTACTTGATTGCGGCTTCTTTCCATTAAATATTCAGACACAGAAAGGAGAATTTGTCGAAAGCAAAGGCAAGGAAGGGAAAATTCACCCAATATACACAATTATTTTAATACATCTAATTAGGTGTCTATTTTATTTCGTTCTTCAAATACTCAGTGAGATAAAAGACGGGGTGCCTGAAAAGTACACTCACAATAAACAAACAACCTCAAACTACAGTTAAGTTATATTTCAAACTTTTCATCGTCTACTTAAAAACATTGAGTTTAAGTTAATATGGCCCTCCTTTGTCTGACGTGTGTAATTACTTAGAATTATTACTTTTTTTAATTTTAACTTCCCCTTATTTATGACTTGTGATATGCTCTGTAGAGTTTCAGCCTCTTACAATAACCACATACAAATAAATTAACAATCCGTCACTCCTGAGATCGAATTGGTCTATTTGAATTTATAATTCCAGCAAACTACAGCGACCTGTATTCTCTTTGGTGGTCGATTTATGGCTGTTCTGTGTTGATGCTTGACATACATAGTTATACAAATGTACTTGCTCGTTTATAAATGTGAAAATTATGTCTAACGAAAGTGTATGCACGTGTCAAACTGCTGTCAGGACGCAGACATGAACATCATTAACTATATGAACTGCGTACATAATACTTGTAATTTTGTTCCCTGCCAATAATGACGAGACCCTGCGAATTTCGATGGAGTAATAAATAACAAGTAGTTATTCCATTAGCCTGGCGCAACGATTATTTATCCTTAAAACATAGAAAGTGAATTCCTAGGTAAAGCATCTATAATGACATTTTTAGGTTCAGGGACCTAATCATGCAATTGCATTTTGACTATTTACGGATTTCCTCAGACCTTCCAAAAGAACAGCTATTTAGAACCCTGATAGACACAACTAGTAATTTAATATTATGTAGAAAATAAATCCTAATCGTACTAGGGAGTGCTGTATACTGGCACAAACTAGTCCATGAAAAAGCAAGGAACGAAGTGCTCAAGACAATACACACTCCCTCACCTTCTGCAGAAAACTTGTTGGGATCAGACTCCATTACATGAGAATCTCATAACGGCTTCATCACATCAGAAAGTCAGGCAAATAAAGTTTAACTTCCAACACAAAACTTAGCCTGAATCTTGCTCTCGGAAAAGTAAAGTTCAGTTTGAGTTGAAATTCAAAGGATCTACAAATGAAGATTTCATCTATACCGCCATATTGTAGGTTGAACTAAGGGATTCTTGTTCGAGATTACTTTCCCCGTTTCTATGGATACAATATTGTGGAGCCGTGTTGAAGCCGTCCGGAATTTAAAAATTAGCATTTTAGCCCTCAAGGTACATTTTGTGAACCATTACCTTAAACAGATAAGTATGACAGTAGATAGTTCAGTCGGTAGAAGGGAAGAGATGACTTGGGAGAGGAAGGATATCGAGAAATGCTGAAGAAAATCGCCAGCACTTTCGGTCAAGAAAACCGGGCTAAAAAGTACGAAATCAGATGTGTTATGATGCGCAAACAAGAACAGTGGCAAGTATTCGGAAAAAATACCCCACGCACAAAGACGCATCCGCTACATTCGGTATTGACAAACGGCCAGAAACTGAGAGTGTCCTCACGAACGTACAGACTACTGCAGACCTTATCATCATAATCATTAACTGTAGCTCTACAGCCCGTGACGGGCCTCAGCCTCTTCCCATCTGGGAGGTTACTCGGTCTATTTAGATCATGTGATAGGACTCCTTGGGCGAGTGATCAGCCCGTCGCAAGGCCTCTACCTGTACACGACAGCGCAACACAAAAAGACGTGGACAAATCTCCATGCCTTCGGCGGGATTCGAACAAGGCCCACGTTTCAGATCGCGCAGCCATAGTATGGTATGAACGTGTTGTTCCGAAAACCAGCGAAACTGATTTCTTTAATTACATCGCCTAATTGTGTAAACATGGCGATAGTGCAACACGTGAGGATTACGTAAGTCACACGTGAAGATCAATTCTGGACAGAGGGTAAAAATGTATGTACGCACGCACGCACGCGCACGCACGCACATATTCTCAACGCCAATGAGAGGAATCGAACACAGGTCGTTCAGTTCGTAGCCAGTAACTTTATCAGAAAGTTTCCACGAAACCATCATGAATTAAAGTTTCCCGGAACATGAGACCATCTGTCGCTGTACCTTAAAGCATGAATTATTTATCATTCGGATGTTCCAAGTAGTTTTAATGTGGGTGTCTTTGAATAAAAATGGAGCAAGGTTTTTAAAAATTACATAACGTATGCTGTAATTCTGCAGAAATTTCGCTGCATTAAATATTAATGACCATGAACTCTGAAGAAACTTTGAACATCATGGATGTCACTCCAGGCTAAGAAGAGTTGTTAATATTAAAGAGAATTACGCGGAAATATGGTGTGGAAGGCGTTCGTCTCTTTCAGTATTGGATGCAATAACGTGATCATGAGAAGACCGTAAAGAATCCACTGAATCCATAAAAGCCGTACATTTCCTTATCGGGAATCGACATTTCCAAAGTCCTAAAAATAAACATGAAATGATATCATATTTATGGTGAACAGTGAACTAATAAAACAAATTCATGACGTATTTCGTATTATCCAGCATTCAACTGGAGACAGACGAAGATAAGAGAAATTCCAGAGTAACTTTGCTGGGTTGTTATAAACAAACTTTTACAAAAATATACATGCATTTATAATGGGCTAGTCAATGAGATATTTTTAACGATATTCCCGGAAATATCCAGTTAATAGAGATAGAACGAACTTCAACTGCTATCGGGTTAATTCATCATGTGTTAATGTGGTGTCATCGTTATGGTCACTTCGTAAAATGAGACAGATCGAGGTGAGAGGTTCTGTGCTGTTTGCATTTGGCTGCTGGTCATGTCCCAGGGCCCAACTTAGCATCCCGTATCGTTTGCACTGACTGGATACTGCTCATGCTCTGCACGTGACCAGACAGAGACTTCAAACAATAATCGAACGGGTTTCAGAAATATTTCCTGGGACTGCGAATAAATTGGATGTTTTGAGTCTGTTAAAAATAATAATCACAGAGATACAAACATAGCTACAGAGCCTGTACAAAGTTTTTTCACAATTGTTCCAATTAAATACAAAGATTTTATTTCGTCATAAAAATAATGATCATGGATTGGCAAAGCTATCATTAACATGGTACTGATCTGTCCGGATGCTGTATTTCCTGGAAGCAGGTTATAAACACAAAGTCACTTCCATGTTCATAATTTAAAACATGGCGCTTCAACTAGGAGCGGGGTGAACTTAACACGAGTATTTGTGAAGTATCTATTTACTTGCCTGAGTTTCAGTGTTACTATGACACATAACAAAGGGAAGGCGGATAAAAATTATAAATTATTTAGAATTTGGGACATGGAACACCGATTTAATTTTGCGAATGTCTTACATTCTTATTTTTACAGGCAATATTAAAAGAAGTACAAAGTTTAAATAGAGCAGAAAGGCAGAAAGATCATACATAAATACTCAACTGATAGATGTTATTAGTGTGCCCAAATTAAGGTGCTCGGGATGGTAAAACATGCAGAATGCACAGAACAGATGAGAAATTTGTACATTTTACTCAAAAAATCGGAAGAAAATAAATCGTTTGGCATGCATTGGCATAGTTTAAAGGATAATATTAAATGGGTCTTTAAGAAAGAGTTCGAGGTAGTGGAATAGACTCAGCTGGCTCAGACCAGGGTTCAGTGACGGTCTTTTGTAAACACCGCAATGTCGGTTACCAAGTAACAATATTTATTGAATTAGTCTGCTAGTCAGAAGTTGGAGGCAGGACTTTCGCCCTATTTTAACACACTTCAATAATTGTCATTGCATTAGTTTAAAAAGCAGCCAATACACTAACGGTGAGAATAACAATTGATTTTAGATTGGTCTTCCTTATTCTACTTGCACATAGCTTTCACGGAGAGACCTGAAACGGAAATACACAATGGCACATTTCGCCATAATGCGTTCTCTTCTGCTTATCTAATGGCAGCTGGACGCAATAAACAGACCACCGACAACTCAGTGCAGGAGTGGAGGGCGACTGCTGGTCTCACAGTTTCCACAAGCAATCACACAACTGATATTTCTAAATGAACGAAGATCAGAGAAAGACAGTTTCATATGACGTAGGCACATCACGTATTCACAATGGGATGAGACAGACAGACAGACAGACAGACAAGTTGTCATGAAAAATAGACAGTGATGTGAAGTTGGCAAAAAAAGTGTTACTTAGCACCTGTTCAATTTACGTATTCGAATATTTGTGTACAGAGGTGGACTAAAACATATTAACGCGAATATAACATATAAATCACTCTTACGTATTTATAAAATTATTGAAATTGTCATTTAAAATCCCCGTAAACTTTGAAACGGAAGTTCGTCTAAATGAAGCGTTATAGACTGTTGGAGTAGGTGGTACATATAGTTACCACTGTGTTTTAAATGGTTAAAGACTTCGCACTTTTACAAATCCTCCATGATAAAATTTTTTTAAATATGAACGTAGGCCTAAAAGAAGGTGTGGATTCTGTTTTTGTTGTGGCCCAATCAGCAAAATCCTTTATGCAACATTCGACATATCTGAATATTACGTCAAATTTAAAAAATTATCGTGAATACAGACCAGGAAGCCCTTTCACATGTTCATTTTAATTTATTATTCCGCTAATCTCACAATATTTCATACCCGAATAAGCAGATGTCAGATACATTGGAATTAAATATATTACAACGTAAATTTGAAAGTCAAACCTATGGAACTCAGTTTTAAAATTAAAATATTAAAAAATGACTTGAATAAAAGTATACAATGGACCAAATATTTTCAAACTTTTCTTACTTAAGAATGCAACTACTATATCCAACTGTCTGCTGAAACTTTTTCCACCTTTTAGCCTAGTTATAATTACCAACATTACAGAAGACAGACCAAACTTACAGTTTCAAACAAACATTTCACAATAAAATATTACTTGGAAAAAAATTCCCACGTATACATTGTGAATATAAATGTTAGAATACGGATACAGAGATCTGCAACCCGCAATGTTAGTCTGCTGCTGTGAAACTGTCATATTATTGTCATCCGATGAAATGGGCAATGCGTGTTCCTAATCATCACAAAACTATTACCAAATCTAGTAAGGGCTACAAAAAATGGGGTAACGGTAACACAAAAATGCCTTAAAATGTGTAAAACAGCACCAACTAATACTGCAATATTACCAAATGAAACTCACCGATTTTGCAGAATTGATGAGTTGTACAGACACTGTTGAGGTTCACCAGATAGAACTCTGGACGACTGAGGAAAAACAAAAAGAAAATACAATAAACAAAAGCTCTTATGTCAGTAATGAAATGGCTATTACATAACAATAGCACACAGACAGTGTCATCGATTTGAGAAAAATGGAGCCATAATAGGACCTCGTAGCCATTTTGATAATACAGTATCGTTACTTCGAAAAGTGTTGACTTTGGATCGATCTGGAACTTCTAATAGTTACTTAACAACTCTGTATATCTTCTTACTACGTCAAATGGAATTGTAATTAAAATAATGCCAGTGTAATACTAATCGCTACGACATGAAGCAACAGTGACACAGGTAGATTCTAAAATCCAGCATAAAATAAATCTTTTAAAGCTATGCAGTGTTTTAAAATCATAACATGGGGACAATTCCAAACCTGGCATAAGCTTACTTTCAGATTTCCTGCTAACTCCCGTAGTAAAAAAATGTCACGTGTTCCGTATAACGAGAAATTAGGATTATTACGCTTTTTCTCAACTATTTATAACGTGTTGAAACATGTCAATATGGCGGCTGTGCAAAACCCTTGAAGTATCTCTCTTTATGTATACACTGCAGCTGGACAGTGGAATCACAATAGGAAATTATTCATAATAAATAAGCGAAGCCGAGTTCTTTTAAACCTGATTTCCTTTGCTATGACTGAAGAAAATTTAATGGGGTGTTTATCAGTATCTCGTCTAGGCCTACTCGAAGTATACATGGAACAATAAGGTTTACAGTGTGCATATTATTAGCACAGCTCTATTAGAGTCGTCGCTAACTGCTTGTTGTTACAGGAAGAAACTTGCGTCAGCGACATCCAAACTTATTAAAACTTCTATGTGGAGCCACGCAGAATGCATACAATGTCAAGGATTATGCCAGCGTCGCTTCTATAATAATGACAAAGTTACGTTAAAGTAGGTGTCAATCAGGAAGTAAGGTAAATCTAAGTTGAAGTAACAGCTCAAGAATTTAACAATTACTGGGAACAAGTCAAAAGTAAATGCTGAAGCATCCATTAGTCTAATATGTACATTGTTACATGCTTTGCATTACTAACTCTTCACTCTGTGGCTAACAACACACAACAATAACTGAGGCTAAGTTATCGTAATCAATACCGTACAGTCAGCCAAGATAGAATATTCAAACTAGAAATGCAGCAAAGCCAAGTATTGAAAAAAAATCGAAAGAGGCCAGAAGCTACTCTCTCATGGGAGGAATCCGCAGTGAAACTTCTGGAACTTGTACTGCACAAAGGTTTTAGAAAACTGAACGGTTTCATATAAAAAGGACATATCTCCATTTTACAGACCTGTAAGAAACATATAAATTCTATATAATATACTTTGTATTGCAGCGTTTTATTAGGTATGAATATTGCCTATTATTATTGTATGTGCATTCTCTGTCTGCAAGATTTGAAGCAATATAATCGTATTCAAATATTATAGGCCTTGGAAAAATTATATATTTTCTCGGCATTAATATGAGAACCGAGGAAAACGATACATATCAGTTAAGATAGTCGCTAGTTCTTGACTGGTTGAGCGACTATTAGCTTCTAAGGGATTATGTTCGATGAATTTACAATAACTTGTAATCCAAACTAGATTCTAAATGTGTATCTACCAAAAAGAAAGTTTAATAACATCAGGAGTATATCAACCTGATCCGTAACTTTATATTAAAAAAAATCAAAATTATCAAACCTATTATTTTCAGATATTCAGTCAAGTGTCACGGACGTACGGAATGAATTAAACTGGCCCAGTCCCAGGTTTTACTGAACACGCTAATCAACCTTCTGGTTACAAACACGAGGAATTTCTTGACTATCTGAGCGAATGTTAGCTCTGAACTATGCAGTTAAGTAGTAATATTGTTAAATGCATTGGTAATATATGTATTTCACTGCCCTTTGAAAGAATAATAGTGATAATTTCTACCAAACTTAGTTTTCTCATAAATAATTCTATTTTCACGATATCAAATTGTTATTTTCCCACCATTTAGTCTCTAATAAATGTGTTCACATAATTCAATAAATTTTCTCTTTTATCATTATAATCTCTATTCCTTCAATGTAATATTCTGATTTTCAGAACAAATACCTTCGTTTCCTGATGAGTATACAGGTTGGTTCTCCATTCAGCCTCACAACCGTAACTATGGCAACACTCAATTGACCTTTTACACTGGAGAGCCGTGTGTGATATTTTGCGGTTATTTCCATCCCGTCGACATTCAATGCCACGACTTGTATTAAGTAGCCTTTATACCTGACTTAAAAATCTTAAACTGCCCTTGACTACAAAATTTTAGATTTCGTAGCCGTATTTTGTCTCTGCCTTATGTTGTTGTTAAACAACTAATGAAACTCTACACACAATAAAATAACCCACGTTATTTTTTGTGGGCAGAACTAATAATATGTGACATCGAAACAAATGTAATTGTATACAAAATTAGATGTCCTGTGAAATATAACATGCAATGATAGAGACAGAAATTACATTTGCATATAATTATCTGTTATTAACAATAATATGTCGGGAATTCCCTACAGCAAAACAGGGTTTGTAAATAAATTATTTACGGAAATTGCAATTTGTATCTTCCATTCTTCTTACTGTGACAATAAATACTATTTAAACTAATAATAATGTGGCGCTGGGACGAAGTTAAGCATGAAATCTGACAAAGAGATCGGCTTCGCACAAGTTACAAAACCGACAACGCATTTGTGTCTGTAGAGAATAAACGTCATGACTAACGAAGAATGTAAAATCGCATAGAATATAAAAAAAATCGAAAAGAAAACATTTGGAGAACAAGCAAGACCACTTGGCAGAGCAAGATGAGATGATGATATTAAAATATACCTTAGAGAAATAGAATCTGAAAATTCGAACTTCTGTCGACACGATTGTGAAATTCCGTGCTCCTCAAAACAAAATTACTTCCTCCTGACTAAATAAATACCAGACTTATTAATAAGGAAACCATAAAATGCAATTTATTTCATTAATAAAATTATTCGCAATGCAAATTTCTTGTTATCAATTAAGTTCACAGACCAGTAAAATTTTACCAATGAAACCCCGCTATTAGGGTTAAAAAATTCTTTACTATCCTGAACCGTTATTAATGCTCCTGTTTTCACTACTTCGCTTCATTATCTTGCCTTCTGTATATTCCCTTATTTTTCTCTGCTTAAATCTGCCCAGTTATCAGACTTCACCCTTTTTTTACATTGCATTTCGCTGTTTAGTACCGCAAACAAAAGACTATAATGTCAGCAGCAAGTAATAGTTTTTAATTAAAAAAACTTTTGTAATATTGCGTGTGTCAATACTGGATATTGACACACAATGAAATTCCTTCTCAGTGCGCCGTATTCACAGCCTTTACCACTCACTACATTCCATTGTGCAAAAAATGTTGACCAACCTCTAGTGAATCTATGTCAGCTACTGAGACTGCACGCTGTTGACTAAGTTAATCATTGTATAAAATGTTCTTTGGCAAACCTCTCAGCCGGGATGGTCATGTAATTAGCTATTGGCTGAACGAGAGAGGTTATATTCCCATCAGGGACAAAAACTTTTCTCCTCACGACCTGTCCAGATCGACCCTGGGGTCCATTGAGTATCCTACTGATCCTATTGAAAGAGAGAGAGGGTTGTCTCGGGGATAAAGCGGTCGCAAAGTGAAGCTGACCACAGACTTCCACCACATAAGCTGCAGAAATTATCAATTCATGTGGTTTTACCAACACTGCTCTACTCCCCTTCAGGGTTTCCGATTAAGATTATGTGTACATTTCTTGTCTTGCAATGTCCATGCCATGTCCATCTCATCCATAAACTAAACCTTTATAAATTTACCGCATAAAAATACAGTTCCTCGTTATTCTTTGCTTCAGAAATTTCTGTGCATGACATATTTCAGTTGCTGTGTGCTTAGATACGAAGTACAAGTTCCACACTTTTGGAAATACTGCTATAGTAGCCGTGGCCAAAACGCATGCTTCAAGGCCATGGAAGGAAAACAGAAAATTATAGCGAACCTAGTTACGTGGCCAAGTCATTATGCATACAACGCGTTAAATTATTATTCCAGGGGTTGTCTCCATTAATACATAATTACATTATTTGAAATTTGCTACACGTAGCTAGCTACAAACATTGTCATTATCAACACGAGTCTTTAAAGAAAAAGAGTAGGTCTATTTCATATATTCGTATTTAATTCTATTATTAGTCGTCACTATTCTAGATTACACAAGAGAAGCTGCTATCCAGCTAAAGAGTAATTACAGAATTTGCACGGGTATCACATTCTGATTTTAATTATCTACACAAATAAACAATTAGACGTTTTTATGTTATTTGGCGATGCGTACCAGATATTTCAGGGCACTTTCTCGCTTACGCTCAGAAGTTTCTCACAGTTAGCATTCAGGCATTACTGTTATAATTAAATATTACAAAGGTAATGCAACTTCAGATAGAATGTACATATAAAATTGCATGAAAACGGCAAGTTCATTCAGACGTTTTAGATGGACACACATAAATTAACTTACAAACTCATATCTGCATTGCGACCACAAGCCTGCATTGTGTTATAAAAGTACTGAAGTTGTACAGAAACGAGACACGAAACTCTATAATGTACAAGTAATAATAAAATTGGATAAAAAAAGTCTTTTAAAGTCTCCACAAAGAGTGAAGTGTTATGGAACTTCACCTCAGTTCCAGCAGAACAGAACGTGACTGCATACATAGCACTGGGGCCTGGAAGAAGCTAGAACAGATTTTTAATAAAATCCTGGAGAGCTTTTGTAAACGTAGACCGAGATCCGGAAGTGCCAGCAGAATGGACCATGCAGAATCAAGTAGAAAAGAGAAGTGTGCTGAAGCACCTTGGAGACTTTGTAGAGAGGCATTTTATTACAGTAGAATGCAAAAGTCAATAAACACGGAAAGAATGCTTGTATTAAATTTTGAGCCTATTTCATTAGTTTTCCTAGTCACCGTACAGAGTTTATCATTATAATAATAATAATAATAATAATATAATATATTTGGTTTAGACTATATACAGAGATCTGTGGCCGCCTAACACCAGGTTTTCACGGCCACAGTCCTTACATACGTAGCACTATTAGCACTACTGCTTACTACAACTATTCACTAATGCTACTCTACATGACTATTCCTTAATCCCTAATACTATTTACATAACTCTTTTTTACATCCCTGACCTCCGTGTCATTCGTAGTGCTTAAAATTTTCTTGAAGGCCAACTCTTCGCCAACGGTGAACCACTTGTTCCTCAGGAGCTGTTCCCTCCACCTCCCGGTTTCCGTACACTTTAATAGTATGTGAATCTCGCTTTCTGTCGCCCCACATAAAGGGCATATTTTCCCATCCATGCCCCCCCTCATCCCTCTCAGCTTCCAAATACCCGCTCTGAACCATGCCCATCCCTCCCTCTCCGTCCTCGTACAGCAACCAATGTAGCCCTGTCTACCCCACCCTGATTTCATCTCCCCGTACAACGCCAGAGATCTCTTTTCTCTAATTTTAGCAAAAACGTTCTGTCGTTCTATGGCGTTGCACCTTTCCTTTAAAATTTCCCACGTCCTGCCCACACTTCTTCCTTGCGGATCCTGCCAAATATACCCCAACCCTAATTTATCTAATTCCTCTTTTACCCCCTTAGCCCATCCCCCAATTTTCAAGTTCAGTACCTGCCAGTCGTAGCATCTCCTTACTAAATCATCCCTGTCCATTTGCAAAATCCTTAACCAAAATTTTGTGACCAACCCTAAAACCTTGCTCCTCCTGCTGTCTCTCCCCAGTTCCAATTCGGCTACCCCATTTGCTCCGACCCTTGGTATCCCTAGGACCTTCTGTAGGCAAATAGGTCCTGTATTGTGATGTATGTCCAATAGGTTCTATTGAAAGTTGGTAAGGAGTTTAGTTTGTGACGAACGGATGACAAAATAAGTATACAGTACCTACATTAGTGACTCAGCTAAATGCATAAAAATCATAACACAGAATCTACACGTGGCTAATGAGTACTTCCAAAACTATACAATATTAAAATTTTTGGGAACGATAACACCATGTCAATATTGGAAGATGACAGTTTTCTGCGTTGTAGCGCCGTTAAAACCCCAGATCGTACACATCAATATTAAATTAAAAAAGAAATTAAGAGCAGGCGAACTTAGGAAATTCTTGCTACCATTACTTCGGAAACCCTATATAAAAATCATGCTGAACTACATAACACAATCACGAAGGTTCTGGAGAAAGAAAGACAGACAGTTTACTGGAAACTGAGCGACCATCAGCTTCGAGGACTTAAAATATATAAAGATTTTAATATATTCGATAAGACCTATTATAGGTCTGTTATTGCCTGAAATACGATGTAATTACAAATTAAGTTATTTTGGGACTAGTACACACTGACTGACTATGGATAAAATAATACAAATATCTTTAGTTTTAAAACTCCTGTCCATGACTGTACAATTTTCACGACATGTCTTTTATATGATTTGAATGAATGACTGCAGTAAAATAAATATTAAGTCTTGACAATTTATGCCGACTACAAACAAAGTCAGCACTGACTTCAGTTTCTTATTAGTGGAAGAGAGGGCAGGGAAACTTTTCCCATTATATGGATAAACCACACACAAAAGACGCAGGCCTCATTGTTCCAGTCACTGTTTTGAGTTGTAATACCGCGTAGATACCAAAGTTTCGCCTGTACATACTGCCTCCAACTTCAGGGATAAAGATGGCCAGGAGGCCAACAATATCTTCACCACCACGAGAACTTAAAATCTCAAATTATTCAGAAGATATTCTTTTGCTAACTTCTGTCATCATTTAAATTTCATATTTTGATTACTGAATTTTGATAATTCATGCTGCCATAACTGACATTGACATTAATTCATCCGATGTGTGCATCTTAAACCAACTCCATGATGAAAAGCCCTTTATAAGAAGTTAACAACCGCTCAGGCTTTCATGAACCCCGAAAGTTCGTTACCGAATTTACAGAAGAACGTCACTGATTATTTATTATTCACATCGTCACACCGCACTACTTGAATTTTTGTTAAACATTCATCCTCACATCTACGCCTAGGTCTACCATGATATGTATGACATTCAGGATTTACGTTTAAAATTTTGTGTAAATTTCTTGAACAATCTCTGGCATGTGCAGGACACTGAGAAAATATGAGATTTCATCTAGGATACCATTTCAGGGGCTATTTTACAAGATAATTTAATACAATTTAAATCTCATTACACATATTTACAAATCAATGATAATTCTGACATAAATGTTGTTCCATTCCACAGCGGATATTCTTTTCTAACAAACCTTTGTCATAAAACCAATGTCACACTGTACCAGACATCTCACGTCGCGAGGGTGGCCTCTGGACTCATAAATTCTGCCTCATATAAACGACCCTAGATGCAGGATCTAGAGCGACAATACTGCAAGTGAACATATGCGAAATAATACGGTAGTGCCATATATTACCGAGTGACATCAAAGACTATATAATAAATCAGAGGCAGTAACCATGGCGTACAATATATCAGTTGGCGCTGAGCACAGCCACAACGAATCAGAGAGTTATACCAAAGGTTTCAGCAAGGAAGCCCTACCCTTCATAGGGATAACCACACAGAAAAGGCAACAAAGTGCCATAGTATGTTGCAGTATAGACCAATGTTAAATAAAAGAGTTTAAGCATATTTATTGTCTAAATTTATTAATATTGAAAATTGTGTGATAGAAGAACCTAAATATTAAGCACAGAAAAAATAAAAATGTGTCCGATATGTTCTATTCTTTAAAAAAATCAATCCCATTTACGTATACCACCAAATTACGTCCTTGTCTATTTTTACATTATTCTAATATACGGGACAAAAGACTTTCGTACTTTTAACGGTCTCTCCAAATTCTCTTACTAAAACTATTACTCTTTACCAATCCGAGGATACTGAAGAGAATGTTTACCCAAGAAAGAGAAAGTAATAGAAGGCTGGGGAAACTGTATAATGAGTAGCTTCATCCTGATAATGGAGGCAGCAAGGACCTCTGAAACGTCGGTAAATTTCTACCAGACCACACGGCGCATCAACCCAGAAGACAGCCATCTTCGGACTCACCGCCATGAAAACCTCAAATTCTAGAGCTTCATATTTTACATTGTTTGTTAAATTGTACTAATAAGATAATAAAATTAAGGAGATAAGACGAACGAGACACGTGGCAAGCACGGGGAATCAATAAATGCATTCTAAAAAAATCTATTCACAAAATCTGAAGGGGAAACACCACTTGTGAGGCCTTGGCGTAAATAGAGAAATAGTATTAAAATGGATCTTAAGGAAGTGTATTACGAGGATGTAGGTTAGTTTCATGTACGTCACGTATGATCCAAAGCGGCAACTTCTTTAACGCGAAATGATCCTTTGGATTGTATACACGGATATTATTTGTCAAGATGAGCGCCTGTCATATTTTAAAGATAAGAGTTCTGCTCCTCTCCAGGTGAGACAGCTTCGCAGAACTATGGAAGTGAGAAATAATAGCGCCGTATCATACATGGCTTAATACAAGTAATTTGACAAGGATTCTGTCTTAGTTCACTCTAAATAATTCTACCCCGGAAATCCCGAATGCAGAATGAGAACAACCTCGTTCCCAGGTGTAATTCAGAGATGTTCCATGTTTCGATTTGCGCCGCTCATTTCACTGTGAATGCGGGTCGATATTTAGGACTACAGCCAGACACGAACCATAACAGTTTAATAATAGCCCGTCACATAATCCACCAGTCCATGACTAACACGGCTTTCTGGGTCCATTATCATAAACTTTGACACAATTCAGCATCCATTGTTGTGTGGTATCGAAGGATTTTACAATGAAACATGTTTGGGTATACGAGTGAATTGTTCAAATCTAAATTCGCAATAAGCGAGTAATAAACTCAATTACAGATAAGATAACATACGCAGTATATTCGATCAAATGAAGTCATTAACCCTTTCGTTGACGAACATTTTAAAGAATGTTTCTAGAGTAAATTACATTTTAAATTCGTAGAATGCTGTAAGTGATCGGAGAGTTTTCACCTGCAATGTCATTCAGTCTCGAGAAGGAAACCGATTTCAACCAGACAGAAGCAAATCACAGACAGACCTATATCCTAACATAAATGTATTTCCCAGAATAATTTTTAATTTCCAATTTCTCCTAATATTGAGAAAAGCCGCTGATAGTTTTCATGCAATAGCTTATGGGGAAAGGGATTGTTGTGTCTTGCCAAAATTCTAAACCGGTGGTAATGAGATTCTGGTAATAATATGATGTCAGGTGGTAAGGAACAAACTGATATGCAAAAACTTTGAAACCCAATATCATAGAACCAGCTATTACGTATCTGAGGTTCAAAATATTTTTCATATGTTAATATGATAAATTTTATTATAAATAGACGATAAGCTGTGTACATTCGACACATGAACGCCTGTACAGTAGAATAAACATCGATTCAGTACGTATTCTTCGGGCTAAATAACTCTGAAGTACTGAAGTTTTCCGTCTACGGATTAAAGCTATACTGGATTCAAACTTCTAATTATAAAGTTCTCCCGTCTCGTTCATTGGGCAATTTGCATCCGAAATCTCCTGGGGAAAGACCTTCCACTCAATTATCGGGAAACGCAAAACGTGTCGAGTAGAGCTCTCTGCAGCATCTAAAATGCTCCTCTACATGAAGCAGGTACGTCAGCACGCCGTTAAACGTGCCAATCAATCGCTTTGGTCCAAGAATTAAGTAACTACCCAGATATATCGTATATCCCAGGTTCGCACATCAGTGAACCTAGTGCTCATATTGCAGGTACACGCTTCAATTTCGAACCATGCAACGATTATTCTCACACACATATTTCGTGTTTTTTGCCATCTGTTGTTCCAGTCGAATATCACTGAAAAAAACACTTAAATACGACCATCATTCCCAGTTCGTCCTACTTTCACTATTATTCAGCTATAAATAACATCTGAAGTATCTTCATAACGAGAAAAATTGGATTTTGCATCACTGTAAAGTTCTGTTACTGCAGTTGAAACTTTGGCGTGATAACTTCAAAGCAGATCACATACGTATCCTTCCGCATATTTCCAAGTTATCCTTCAAAATCGCAT
>NW_019060304.1:53398-65294 GCF_000696155.1 Zootermopsis nevadensis | reverse complement strand
GGATAATTTTAAAAGTTTGCCGTTGCAGATACATGTTGAGCAGCAACATTACAATATTTGTGTTTGATAATTTGTGTCAGAATGATAAATGTGAAGGAGAATTCAGTTCACAGCTAAATGGGTAGGCCGGTCTGCAATGATATTATGATATGTTTTATCTATAATGATGCTAGATACGTATTTCTGTTCGCCGACCGAAAATAATGTTTGCGTTAGTGTCAAATGCTCTGCTCTGGCTAGCAATGCGCCACCAGGCGACTAAAACTGGATTAATATAAAATAAATGTATTATATAACACAGCAGCGGCATATTACTATTATACATCACCATTGCGGCGAGACCGTTGGAAAGATTTAATAATACTGCATTTCCACATGACCTGATTTCTAGATCAGGATACCCCAATGGTCTGTATACACGTATATGGGCTAAAAAGTGTTTTAGGAACAATCGGTTAAATGTACATGGACGTATTCGGCTCGACCGCCTGTCTTCAAATCCTGACGTGTTATCATTCATACCATGATTCTGCTTCATTTATGGATACATAAGCAAAATATTTTCGGTTGAAACATCGTTTTTAATTATGCAAATAATCAATTAATTGTAGGATTTGAGGTTCTCACGGCGGTGAATTTGAAGATGGCTGTCTTCTAGGTTGTTGCGCTGTGTAGACTACACGGCGCAACAACCCAAAAGACAGAAATTTTCATACTAAGTATCGCCCTGATGACGAAGGCAGTATGACCTCAGAAACGTTGGTAAACATCGACCAGTCTACACAGCGCAACAACCCAGAAGACAGCCAGCTTCAAATAATCAATTAATGTTTTCGAAAACTGTGAGAGTTTATACATATGTAATAGATCAAATGAATTATGACAGTAAGAATGTAGTCCTGAGTTCAATACAAAATCTCGAAGTCCCATATATTCGTGCATATTCAAAGCGGTCCCATTAGATTCCATAAAAGTACGCATCAATTTGTTTCCACCATGGCCCGCCATCTCGTTTGTACCCACATAATACTGGGCGAAGAGCAAGCCTACAAAATATAAAAGTTCCTAGTTATACAACTATTCCCATTCTCCTATTGGGCCTCAATATGTATCAAAAGCTGTTATGCAAACAACATCCTTATTATTATTGTATCAACAATGTTCTAATTGTAATTAATGAAACATGGTTTCTGACGTTGTACACACTTCATTTGTTCTGCCACTAACTACAGAAGTTCAATCAAGAGTTGATGAGATTGCTTCAAAGTATCACGAGAGATGAATTTCCAAGTGTCATCTGAGACGTTGCTATGGTGATGTCCTGACAAAATTAAACGAACATCTTGATAAATGTGTTCAGTAATTAGAGCTCTTATGTTGATATTGGGAGAATAATTGGCTTATATATCGCTTGATATGTTAAACAGGCCATCAGTAGCGCTGATTGCAGATATTGTCACCCCTCGAAAAGTTAATCTGGACTCGTGACAGCGTATCTTTCGTCTAATTAACACAAATATTATATTTATAAAGTCGCCGTGAAAGCTTCACATCAAATACAATACAATATTGTAATATTACACTGATAAATGGAGTACGGATGATTCAGATATTACGCACTTTTAAGTGGGAAAGCTAGTTCTAGAGGGTATTCAATGTCTGTCCGTTTGCTAGCACGCAAATTATCGTCTATAACTGACCAAACTTTCCGTTTTAGATAATTTGTAACACAGGCTCCCTAAAGCAGTAAGTATGCACGACGCGATATTGTAATGGATCCAAGTCCATTTGTAGTCCTGTCAAACAGGGAAATGTTTCGCGTGTTGGTATTATAGGATATTTTTCTTTAAAACTAATTTTTCACATTAAAATTTATATTTGAAGACGCAGATTTGGATTGTGGCCTCCTCGGTTATGATTCCATGTACTTTTAAGGTAGTTACCAACTTTTCGGTTAAAGATGGAGGCGACTAGTTCTTCTGGACGTTCATAACCTACAAGACAAGATGGTGTCATAACTCAGACAACACAATAAAATCGAAAAGATGTTCGCCGCTGAGAAAACCTAAAATCTCATGAAGACACACAAATGTAAGAAAAAATAAGCTTCACTTCTGTGTTTCACAGTGACAAGTCAAGCATTCCTTACAAATGATGGCAAGAATGAAATGTATACATTCTTTCTGTCGGACTGGGCCACTTACGACAACGTGACAAATTAACGAGGCTGACTTATTGTAGGATGACCATGAATTATAAGCTTTTGATTCTCAGGTAGGGAAGAGTTTACTGGCCTATACGATACGCAGAAGTATAGAGTGGCCAGTTTATCATGAATCCGGTCCCACACGGTGTTACCTTTCGACTTAGCTAAGCAGTAGAAACCGACTATGACATAAACTGCTCGATTTCGCCCTACAGTATCGCCTACCTTAGTTCTAAGCAGAGTCTCGAAGTGACGACCTTCAGCTTCTGAGCTGGTGTCACATCTTGATAAAAATGTTTCTATACACACAGAGTTGTCGTCTTAGAATAACAGAAATTTTCTGCCGAATACTATCGTAAGTAATGAGAATTATTATTATTCGCGCACACTTTATATTTTAATTTGCCTTATAAATAAAAATATAAAGCATTTTAAATGGGTCAGCCAGCAAGCCACACTCCTTATCACTAGTTCACAGAAAAATTCAGTTAACGAATTCATAGACATTAGCTATGTGGGCCTTAGCACTGTGCTGCATGAAATACCATGCGTTTGTCTTCTATAAATTGGTCAAAAGAGTGAAGAGAGTTAATCTAATGGGGCCCATACTGGACACTAGCCTGCATGAGAAAACAATGGGCCGTGGTTGTGCAGTGTGATAGTGATTGACTGAATGATTGATTGATTAATTAATTGATTGATCGCATAATCAGCGTGCGAAATGAAAAGGTCTTTGTGTTTTCCATTTAATCACTAGTATTAGCATGCGTATATATGTCGTGTATGTTGATACTTAGGCAAATACCAATTGATACAATTGGCATAGCATGAACAAAGAGTAGCGAATACTTTTGGTCGGAATTACTTAGACTGTGTTGAAGTTTGGCGGTTCTTTGGAAATTAAAAAGTGAATTGTCCAAATAAATTTAAAGACACAAGGGTATGAAACTCTTGTCAGAAAATAAAAAAAATTCAATCTAGATGCAGACAGAGAAATGATGGCTGAGCGTGTTACATCACCCATCGAAAAATCACTTCGGCCAGTTTAAAAAATACTGAACTTCACTCTTTGAAACCCGTTTAGCAAATTAATAACGTACAAGCGGCTGGTGTAGTGTGTAGGCCCTTCACGTAACGTTCGGAAATTGTTTCGTAAGAAAATTCTCCTGCTTCTGACCACTACTCGCGCACTGCACTCTATTTTCCACTGATGCACTTCCCACTGCACTGCTCGAAGAACATTGTGCCACTGACCGGAGCCAGCGAGTGAATTATGGTTAGTTTCCTGGAAAGAAGCAAGGCAGTCAGCCGACCTCGGATTTCAAGGCCACTGGCCACGAACTGCGTGCATTGCCGTCCCGATGACAAGTTTATTTAGGAAATAAAGAAGGAAATATTTCTCCTCTGTTTTTCTGTTCATGAAGCGTTATTGAAACTAGATTATTTTAAACACATTTAATTTTATCTAAAATGTTGTTATCCATCAGTATATAACATTTTTACTTTCATCGTCTGTTCACGTCCCAGGCTCCATATGCGCACATTATCGCTTAAGCCTGTGCACTTGAGGGGCAGGTTTGGTAATAATCCGTGTGAAAGTAATAACTCACTTGTCCGCCTCTGTCATTTCCCGCCTAATACAACTTTAAATGGTTATAAATCGGACTATGAAAGAAGAGAATGTGGTCTGTGATTTACATAGCTACTTACTGTGACAGCAATTAATAAGGAAAGATGCAGCATCATGAGCCTAAGCCTACTTAAAGAGACTTTTTTTACAGCATACTTCTCAGAGCGTTGAGTGAGATGTAAAGTAGGTATGGATTTGGAAGGAAGGAGTTGTAGCTTTTATCATGATTTGGCCTCCTTCATTCAGCTGGAAAGACTGGAAAAAATCACGATAACCTTCAGTAAGGACAGCCCATAATAATTAGACGGGACGACAGATAGATATAGATGAATAGTTCGATGAATTCCATAAATCCTAATACGCTGAACGTGGAACAAGTCACAATTAGAAAACACATAATTTTTCTAAACCTAACAACGCATATCAGTATTCTAAGAAGAAGAAAACCAAGCAACAAACCTCAGTACACTGTAGAGGATTATAGGGCTCTGCCTAACTGAGTAACTGTCCATGTACGTACATATATTTATATATTACACATCAAATTAAGCATACTTTAACTATTTATAATTACACTCTTGACTACGGTAATTTTTGATTTTGTAAATCGATCAACGAAGTGAAAAGAATGAGTCAGATTAATTATTTTAATGCAAATTAAATACGTCTTCTATTCGTGGATGATTCTGATTGTGACCTTACTGTAATGAATTGTGCTCATGCATTACGGATTCATTTTTAGAGATTATAAAGTTATAAACTGTTCGGCGAAGATCAAGTTTGTCCGGCATTAACTTTGAACCACCGAGTGTATAAATATTATTAGAAGCAGTAATAGTTCCTCTTTTGAAAATTAATATGTATGAGAAAATTCCTAAATACGGTCCTCTTTATCAAGCACCCAGTTTTACTGCTGTGAGCCGTTCACCATGTATCTCTGTTCCATCATTCCGGCACGATACACAATTATTCTGCGCCATATTTATGAAATTCCTCTAAACCACTAGCAAGTGCGACGCAACTATGCACAGTTTAAAGGGGATCAATGTAACAAACAATAATACTAATACTGCCAGTTCAACACGGGCTGCTATATGCAGGTCTATAACTTAAGTCAGTCTTCGTTAGGTTGAGAGTCCGTCTAGTCCCACTACATGTTTCGACCTTAAATGGCAATTTTCGTGTGGTTCTCTTTAAGTGCTCGAAACTAACAGATATGACTGCTAAATTGTATTCACATTTTTTGTTGCGGAATTTACCACGTAATGGACTGTCTGAAGTAGCTTATCTATTTAAATAGATTAGACTATGTAGATGCAGTTGCAAGTGGGAAAAAGGTCTGTCTTCGCTGAAGAAATCGTAATGTATCAGCCGATGCTATACAGGCTCACTCTAAGAAATATTTAATGCACCACCAACGGTTCGATAACCACGGCTTGGCACCCATTACCGAACGGAAAACATTGGAACGTGCTGTGTCTTAGGAAAGCCCGAGGTAGTTTCTTAGCCTACGAGTTCCTACCGAATTTATCCTTCTTTAACATGTTTTCCAAGTCCCTACGTAACAGAAGGGCCCTCTCATGCTGAAACTCTTTCTATTTTGTGCGTCCGTGCATGGCGACCGTATGGGTTTAAAACGGACTGCCAAATTGTCCCTGAGTAATTCCCGCCACGCCACATACCTCTCCTGCTCTCAATTTTGTGACCAACAGGAGCTATATCCAGGGACAACCAATGATGTAATTAGTGACGTCGGGTGTTAGTAATTGATGGCTCAGAACCAACAGAAGCCTAACGATGTTCTGGTTCCCAACGGACAGAATTGTCTCCTTAGTGAGCATTATGTGGATTCGGTAATTGGCACTGACAGTTAGGCGTAACCTACATAGAATATAGTTTCGGGAGTGGAAGTTGATGATAATCTAGCAATTACCGCTGTATACACAAGTGAAAGTGGGTTTACATCTCAGTGAAATAGACGTTAAGTCATAATCTGCAACACCTACTTGAGAGTCCAATCCCTTTTCCTCTCACTGCAAGTTTTGATAGAGAAGCGTTACCGGGTAAACATTCTTCGAAGTTAGGAGCTTCATACCATAAGCAAAAACAAGTTAAAATTAGTAATAAAAAATAATAACTCTTAGAAAATATAAGCCCGATCCCGGTCTACTACAGAGTAGTGGAATAATGGACAAAAAACATTGATTATTTCCTTAAACACAAACAAAATGATATTTGTAATCGAGACTTGTGTTTCGTTGAGGTAAAAACTGAAATTTCAAATATTACTTACATGGACTTCGGGCTTCAAAGCGTTATACTCCCATCGCAGGGCTAAACATTCTTTACGTAATATTCAAGATGCTATATTGCACAATGACGAGGGACCTTCGTCTTATAGTAACACGTAAAATCCAATATCACAACTAATAATTAACTAACAATATATAAGTTGAAGATGTTTGTCTCCTGGGATGTCGCGCCGTGTTGTCGGGTAGATATTGAAAGACGTTCCAGGGTCAACATCCCAGAAGTAAACAACCATCTTCACACTCGTCGCCTTGAAAATCTAAAATCTCACATAGTACAGAAGTTACTTTGTACTAATTTTAACTATACAAAGCTATAAGTAAGCACCCGATGCACAAAATATCACCAAGAAAAACCTACACAACACAAATGAAGAAGGAAGCGTATATGGCAAGATCGGACAAGCAAATGAACAGAGCGAGAGACAGAAGTATCAAAAGGAAAATGTTCACAGCATAAGGGGAAACGGAACAACACTGACGTGAAAAATAAATCCTGCTGCGAAGAGAACGGGAAGAGATGGCAAAGTGAGCAACGCGATTCGAAAATCACGAAAGAATATTTTAAATCCATTTTCAAAAATTGAAGCTAGAACATGCAGCCTATTATTTTAAAAGTACTTAAGCAAAATGTTAATTATGTTTTTTTAATATAGCTCAAGCAGTCGTATTGGGCGGAGTAACACTCGCTGACACATACATTCTGCCTGAGCGTTTCTGTGGATTTTCAGTCCCTCCAGGCAAATGACGGGATAGCAGGCCACGATCTCTTCCTTCCTTATCCTGTCTAATTCTTCATTTATGAAACAAGCTACAATGCTCTTATTATAAACTCTTCATCCACCCTCTCCTCATTTAAAGACAGGCTACGTAACAGTAATAAGTAAAGGGAATAAATCGTTGTTTCTTGTTATGTAAATTTCTGTAATCTCCTGTCATTTGTCTCAGGTAGAAACGAGATCCAGAAATAAAATGATAAAAACATTAGCGTTTCTTCGTAGTTCCTGATATTATTGCCTTAGTTTTGTCGTAAGTTAATTTTTATTTGTAACTCTCGTCCCCAAATAAACAATTTTTTCAAATTTAAAAACATCATGACAAATTACTGAGACAAAATATTACGAACGTGCCTTTAGTATGTTATAATCGCTGCCGCGTTGCTGGGAATTGTGCATCCATTCCCCTAAAGTTTGAGTTTTAACTTTAACCCCTTGCTGTCACGAAGACCGAAACTGAAACTTCTGCTTTGAGGCTTGCTCCGGGCCCAGCCAGATGCCTCCCAAGGCACAACCGACCATCTGTCTCTTCACCAGCAAATTAACCAACGCGTTGAGTGAGAAAATGGCATAAACGTCACAGCCGGAAACACACGTGTCAGACTCTCTTCATCGAAGCAAAGTACGTCGCCTTTTAGACCTAGATTGCTGTCGTCGGGCTAATTAACGACGCTGCGTCAAACGCAGATATTATTTGACGTTGACTAAGACATAAAATTATTACCGGAAAAGAGATCGGTCGTGGGTTCGTAACCAGGTATTCGCTTGAAGGGTTGAGGAAATCCAAGAGTAACCTCAATAATTAGAACCGGCGTTCAAGTCATGAGTCGAACCTATTACCTCCAGAATACGAATCAGGTATGTTACCATAGTGTCAACCGATTCGTTCTTTACTTTACGACGTCTACGAAGTGTTGGTATTACCAAAAAGAGCTAATGATCTATAAAAAATAATATCCAATATCTGGTAGCACTACGGAATATTAAGCGTTTCAGAACAGCAATGTGTTATATGAGATTACAAATTACCAACTCCATTTCATGGATTTGAATCTGAGAAAGGAGTGTACATTTATTGTCTTCAGAAAGTTGATTCCGAAATTCGGCCTAAGATAAATGGTGGAACAGAGAAGTGAAGAATAAAATCACGTAACGAGTCCATTTATGGAACATTCTCTTACCTTGCATGTTCGTGATAAACGAAGGAGGCTGAGACAGGCCGACCACGAGAGAGACTAACTACTAGTAGCCTACAAAAAATTTACGAAATCCCACACAGAATATGGTTACACGAGAAAATCACGTATGTAGTGGCGATGGAAGGACGAGGAGGAGATAGATAATATTAAACAGTGCCTTGGGGAAATAAGTCGAGACGATGAGAAATCGATTGAACTGGATCGGAATAGGAAAGGATGGCGAACTTCAAGGCAAAGGATATACAAAACAGTAGCAAACTCTCATAGAAAGCTTCCGTATTGGGGATAAGAAGCTGTTATAATCTAGTCACGCTGTAATTAGAAGAATCTACCTGAATACTTTCCAACAATAAGCAACACATATCTTATTTTAGACAATCGTGTTTTGGCCTAATTACTGTCTCGACCACTAACAACAGTTTTCGTCATTGAAACACTCCTCAGTATTCAGATAATTCTGTAAAATACATCACGTACATTTCTTCTTAAATTCTTGACGAGTCAATGCTCAAGGCTGCAAACAACAGGCTCATCAATGAGAAGCTAATAGTTTTTCAGCTGACCAAGAAGTTTGCAGCCTTTGACAGAATCCAAACGTTCCTTACCGCGTTGACAAGAGCTCGCCACTGGACCCCTTCCCGATCTAGCTGAATATATTCCACCTAAAGTCTTCAAGATTAAATTTAATAGTGTTCTCCATCTATGTCCTGAACTCCCAATTGGTCTTTTCCTTTCAGGTTATCCGTTTAACACTGTGTATGCCATTCTCAACTGACCCGTTCGTGTTACATGTGCAGTTCATCTTATCCTTTCACCCTAATGACATTTGGTAAAGATTGAAAATTATGAAAATATTCCAAATCCTTGCGGATATATAGTATTTTTATATGGAGAATAGAGGGAAACTGAAAATAAAGAAACTGTGATTTTAACACAAAAACAAGTTTCTGTCGGATAATCCTCTAATGGCTAATCGATTCAAAAGATGTCTTTGTGTTTACGTTTTCCACAACTGTCACATAAACAATGACAACTTGAAAGTTAAAAACACTTTTATATAATAGCGTCATCATAAAAACTTTAATAATTCTAAACAAATTTCATTGTACACAAAATACCGTTAATAATGCTGCATTAAGTCTCACATCGCAGAATATAATTATAAAGCGTTCTGGAGTTATTTATTTCTTTTGACGCGTTATGCAGACATGAGAAAGCAACGTACTTAGCAATGTTTGTTATATTTTTAATTATCACTATAAATAAATGAAAGTTACATACGTAGTCCGTTTACACTGTGATCAACGTGTTCTTTAATTGCAAAAAATAAATGCTTTCAAAACTGCACAATTTCTTAACCGATAAAGAAAACTGCTTTTCGTTAAAAACTAAAATAAAGGCGTGTGAATGTGGTATAAATCACAGCAGGATAACAAAACACAGCGCTGTAGCGGGTAAAGCCGGACGTAAAAGCGTTCTACTGTTGAAGATTTCTGTCTTTTGGGTTGCGCTGTGTAGTATGGTAGATGTTTGCCAACGTTTCAGGTTATGGGTTTGGACAACCTGGCTTCGGTTCCTACTAGGGGAAAGATTTTCTTCTTCTAGCAATGAATCGCCCTGATGACGGAGGCAGTATGACCTCAGAAACGTTGGTAAACATCGACCAGACTACACAGCGCAACAACCCAGAAGACAGAAATCTTCATACTCACCGCTGTGAAAACCTCAAATCTTACGTGTTCTACTGTAATTTACCGATAGAGAGGTAGACAGCGTCTCCTCTCCTCTAGCAATGATACGGCTCCCCTTTTTTTTATAGGTGGAAGAAACTAATTTAACGTCGTCGATGCTCTTATGTTGCAGAACTCGACCTCGACTACTTGGAGCGACGGGGAGAACATGCACGAGAACCCCGCGGCCCGCCACCGGAAACGGAAGCTAGCCCCGACTCGATGGACTTGGTGAAAGTAATATTATTGGGAGCCCCTGCTGTAGGAAAGACGTCCATCGTACAGGTGGGGCATAATTCTAGTCAATAAATATCACAGGAACATATCCATACGTAGATGGAAATATAATAGTAGAACAGAATGGGGTGTGAGTCCATAGACCGGATTTAGCTAGGTCAGAATATGGTCAAAAACTTCACAGAGGATACGTGGAATTAATTCCTAGTGTATCCAAATGTGTACAGCATTTTATAACTCCATGAATTAATAACGTGCAACTTACAGCATTTGATATACCTGTTGAAAAATGTTGTCACTAATAAAACCAAGTCTTCTTTCTTATACATGGCAGCAAAAATCTTCATGTTAGCTTCAACTGTGGGTACGTTATCTGGAAAAGAGGGGCACAATTAGCGATGCATGGGAGTTAATTAACCGCATGCGTAACTTTAAATGCAGTTACTGTCATTATCACGATCAAATTTATGGCGTCTGTTTGCACTGACAAACCATACAATCGCAAAAGCCTTGTAACGTCGTACAAAAATAATCTCCAACCCACGAATGGAGAGCACTTTTCTATTCAGCTTAATTGTCACGTAGGTTTTCAGCTCTCCTGTTCCTTTTGTTGACCAACTCGTGGATTATTTAATGGCATATTTTCAACAGCACAAGTTACGAAGCTGAAAATGACAGGGTGATTCTAAATGAACGGTATTCCAGCATTTGTCAACAGGAACTGCGTAAAATCACGAAAAGCTTTAGTCAAGATGGCCCGTATCTAAGTCGAATCTCTGCCCTGGTACGAGTGGATTACGATGCAAAAATTAACAGAGATGTTTGTCTTCTCTTGCTTGGTTGTTCGTCGTCTTTAGTTGTAGAGATTTGTACCAGACTTACGTCTTGGTAGTACCGATATTCAATTCAATTCTTTATTATTAGTGTGCTGTATCAACAACCAGAAGGCCAATTACGCACAGATGAGCACACGAACACAGTAATAAATATAGAAAGGTAACAACAAACAGAATATAGAAATACATTAGTAAAGAGGACGCTAAACTGCAAAATAATACAGAACTTCTAAGTGTAAAATATATTTAAAAGTTAAGTCTGCATCTCAAGGATGTATGAATGTGATCCATGGCTTCATATATCCAGTAGCTGAAAGTAGAATGTGGTAAAATTACATGCGGGGATTTTGGAGATGTCGAAGCAAGAGGCATGCAAAGTGGAACTGGAGGGGTTTCAACAGTAGCAACGGTCTCGCATTTCATCTCTCTGTAGGCAAGTCAGCGGCATGATAAACGCTATTAAATTACGAAACAAAACATTTCGCATAGAATAAAATAAATACACTATTGGTCCACAAAGAAGTTGCCGGAAAAACTTATGAAGCCTCATCTCTTTTGAATGTTTTGATCTACACATAAAAATGGCTGGTGACATGAATGAATAGTTAAACAACCTGATGATATTTTGCATTTCCTAAAGTCTGAAGTTCCTAAAAATTTAGGATGTAACCTTAAGGTTTTCCGTAATTATGTTCCAGTAGTTCTGTGTAACTATAATACACAAGGACAAAAATTCAGACCACGGCGTTGATAATAAATACGTTTGTTCAGTTCTAGATCAAGAAAGATACAATCATGCAAATAAACATATTCTTATATTTTGCCCTTTTACTATTTTAACTGTTTGGAAGTGGGCCCAATTCCTTGCGGTGTAAGGGGATCTTTAGACTTCTTAAATTATCCTAGATCCGTCTGCTAAAATGTGTGTGTGTGCCATCCGTAGTGCAAAAAATGAGTGCCTTCTTCTAGAAGT
>NW_019060304.1:15062-53172 GCF_000696155.1 Zootermopsis nevadensis | reverse complement strand
TGTTCTGTTACGGGTCTCGTGTGAACAGCCTTCTGCCAGGCACTGAATAAATACGGTGAATGTAACACCACATATACAGTGACAAACACATGGATATTGATCCAATGGCTCAGTGGAGAACTAATTAACTGTTCGTTCATTACACATACAGCATTACTCAGAAAACTGTCAACATCTCACCCACTCCGAGTCATCTGAATGGAAAATATCACAGGACGCCTGTAAAATACGGACCAATATCAATGCTTGGAGCAGTTACTTGAGAGTTTATGGGGAATGGTGCAAGTGTATAACAGCTAAGATTTCAGGTTCTCATTGATGTGACGATATCAGTTGTCGATTGTGGTCTCCTTTTTTGTGACGCCTCCAGATTCTACCCTGAAGATGGAGGTGATACGTTCCTACGACAGTTAATGACCACGTAAAACTCTCCATGATGTTACTACCCAGACGATAAAAATCGACAAGTTTCGTTGCTACGATTCAAGCAAAGGACATCAGGAAGGCGAGATATTTTTATAAGCGTATGCTGGTATATTTAGCTCGGATTTTGTTTTTATTTTTCTAGAAAACTTCCAAGCAGATTCCTTGACAGTTATTTAGTTTACTCAAGGTTGTCTAATTTTCCACCTATCCGTGATCTCAGCTGGTCATAACAACCATTATTCTTCGTTACTGTTTAATCCCTGCAGATGGCACAACGATCACACTTAATCAAAGCTTCTCTTGCTTGATGTAACTAGTTATTCATTTCTAATTAATTCCTGTTCATTATAAAACAAATAAGTCTTATATTACATTCCTTTATTATTAATTATACTCATATATGTATGACTTATCTCAGAACACGGTATCTTCTGTTATTGTTAATTTTGTTGTTAATTTTATTTTAACGAATTGTGACTGAACGAATAACATCCAGTGAAAGTTTTCCGTTTGTAAAACGAGAAGTTATGCAAGGTTCGAAAAACCACCACACGTGGTAAAAGCAGAACTCAATGGTGAGACTGGAGTTTCAGTTGGAAGCAGTAACTCCACAGCCGTCAGCCAGCATTCCTCCCGGGGAGGCATTTGTTAACGAGGCGTCTGGATTCTTTCGGCTTCAAGTCGAACTCCTGCTGTTTCGTGCGGTTAAGCGGTAACTGGGATGAATTCACCTCGTCGCGGATAATTGAATTCTTGCAGAAACTATGTGGCAACGGCGACCAAGTTTGTGTTGTGAAGCTGGCAGTATATTGTTTCCTGTTTCTTGATTACAGAATGGAGCTGGGTTTACAGTCAAATGTAAACGTATCTGATGAACGGAGAATCCACTCAGGCATAAAGCTGAAAATTTTTCCATCGTTTTTCATGTTTAGATTATAAGTTAGTTTTAGAATATAAATGTTCTGACTGCGCGGTCGAGTCCTGCCCGACGTAAGGACATGGTAACACATGAACTAATTTATCCACTCTTCGTAGAAGCAGCACAAGGCAAGATTAGACCAACATTGAAGAGCTAATTTCATATAGAATATTTTAACAACATACTAATATTTTCCACATAAAAAGGGCTCGCGATCTCTAACCTATAACAAGGTACCGATTGAAGTTACAGCGTTGTAAGATCCCGAGTCTGACGAACTTCATAAAAATTACCAAGTTCAGTTAAACGGCCAGAAATTCGTACTGGTTTGTAGAGAAAGTAATTAGTGTTTTCTTTTAAGTACCTCACCGACAGTCTTTGCTACGGTAACTGTCTCGACAAACAAGACATTCCCGTATCCTTGGGCCAAATTTCCTTGTCTAAGTACTCAGGGGAATACACGCCACACGGAGTTGAATTACCATTCTCGTGCCACAGCCAATTCCTGGTTTTGGTTTATTTAACGATGCACTCAGTAGCTTAGACTATATAGCTTCCGTACCTCATTTGTTGTTTGTACTCTCACAAACGCACTCTAACCTTTCCAATAGCCACGAGATTTTAAAACTTTAAATTATTGGCTGTAATCAATTCTCGCCTTCTTATTCGACTTTGCCTTTTCCGCCATAGTGTACAACACAGGAAAATATATAAAAGTGCATGCTTTAAATCTTATATAAAACATGCCAAACGTTTATGGCACAAATTCCTCTCCAAACCCGAAATTATAATTACTGAAATTATGTACTGCAAGCCTGTCATTGCATGCTGAGCCATATGATTCCAATACATGCACCCAAACTCTGCTAGAGGTCAATTTTAATATCATCCTCCCACTTATGCCCACGTCTGCAGGGCAACTAAAGCAGCACATATCTAAATCTACTGAACAGGTAAGATTCGTGGAGAGTTTCTCTTTATTTTGACTTTGATTTCATGTCTCTATCATGCTTTGTTCCAAAACCATGACTGTTTGTTACCCCACCATTATTTTACGGACACACTGTATAATACCACATGGGAGTTCTATATTCTTATATAATGCTTTTCGTGTAAGAAACTATTCTCTCCTGACTTCACCATGGATTTGAAAGCCGGTAACAGAGTGATGTGGTACAGAGAAACTTCATTTCATCAAGGCATATCCTGAAAGGCTTCAGGCAAAATATTTCCATAAATTTCAGAATACATTTACTCCAACTCAAATTTCAAGCTCGAGAGACCTAAAGGAGAAACCGATCGGTAAATACCTCAGGGCTGTGGCGACCGATCTTCTCCTTTCATATGCTTCATCCTCCCTTGTTACCGCGCTAACGCACACATAGGCCTATGGCGTGTTTGCAAAGGCTGTACATATGCTGCAGGTTTATTTTAACAGTAACGTACCTACGTAATTACAATCCTGCAATCCTTGCGTACAAAGAGACGTCTTTTTAAGTAGTACATAATTAACTCCACGGGTGTATTTCTTAGGAATCCGGAAAATCGCTCATTAGGTCAAATCCATTATGGAACATGACGGTTCATTATCGTGTACACGAGAGCTATCTACTGTACCTTATCCAGAATCACTTAAATCCAGTTCACACTACCAAACCAACTTCTTAGGATCTATGCTTACATTACCCTTCCACCTACCCTACGTCTCCGAAGCGATGCCATCTCTTCAGGCTTTAAGATAAGAATTTTGTACAGACTACATGCCTTGTGTCTTCATGAATATGAAATCTTGCTTTCCGAATCGTTAATTACTTCCTTCTATTTCATAAACCTGACTTATTCAGGTTCTAATCTTGGCCAGGATACAGACTAACCTGGTTGGTGTTTTTCATGAACTTTCTCAGCACCTCCAAACCAGAGCAGGGATTGCAGTTTGAAGAAAGCCACAATTATAGCAACAACACCTTTGACTCTAAGTCAATTCTTCCGTTGATACAGCGTCATAAAATGACTCAGTAAACTATCAGAAGTGAACCAACTAGCTTATGCACATATATCTTACAATACTCTTTCATTGGCCTGGTATATTTATATGGACTACTGACATTAAAACTGTATGTTTTATCACGTTAAAATATCTACAGTATATTATTATAAAATACCGTTTAATATTACTTTAGTTTCGCCATTTTTAGCACCTATCCGTTCTACTATAATTTCCCTTACAAACACACGTAACTGTAATACAAGCTACTTGGTTAACTTCTGATAGTCAATTGCATGGCATAAGACTGACTCAGAAAAATTTTCAAACGGTAAGCAGTTTTTCAAAATTTCTACTCATTCAACCACATGTCTGTTATTCTAGCTCTCTACCATCACCTACCACTGCATAGTACTTATTTTTGAAACTACATTAATTTATGGAAAATCAGCAAAACGTATGTCAATATTTCGCAAAGAAATTGTAAAAGAAAATGTTTCATAGCAAGACCACGACCGCGTCAGGATATAGCCTAATTCACGAGACTTTCTGCGAATGCACTTCACTTCTACACCGAATCAACTTCATCCAGTTGCATTATTTAACTTCACGTTAACGTAGCTTTATATCTAACAGAACAGCTGTAGAAAATCTGTTACTCTGAGAAATGTGTGTGAGGCTCGTGAAGAGAATATAAATAAAGCTTTAAGATAAAGTAGTTGAACGCCCGCAGAACGGTAGTGCTTTTCAAACACTACATGAATCTAGTGAAACAAGAAGGTTTATGGTTAAATAGCTGCAATGAATATTATTACCGTCATATTTATTTTATCTTCCACATGTCTACATAAACATGTATAACTGACATTAAAATGCTTGATGAGCAATGCAAAAGCTGTTTAAAGACAAACAAAATTCGTCAATTCAGTAGGGCGAGCCTACAGCTTCAATTTAATAGAAACCTTAACTGCAAAAATATCCAATGTAACAGTCCCATTACACACGCCCCATTAACTGACAAAATTGTGAGCATTCTGTTGTACACAAAGAGCTATTGTTAAATGGTTCAGCTCGCACATATTTACAGGGATGTGGTTAGACAGTGTCAACCCCACAGTTTTCCACATGTGTCTCTATTAACCCTCGAGTCTCGTTGGCTCAGCTCCAATGTGAAATTTATAGGATTATTTAATGGCGTTGTTTAAACTACACACGATAAAACAAATGCCGTCAGAATATGTCGATGTTGGTCTTCTGGGTTGTAACTCCGTATAGACTTATGGGTAGATACAAAAGTTTCGGAGGGGTATACCACCTCCTTCTTCAGGATCGATCGCATTATTCTTATTGGTTTATATACACTGATAACACCCTGAACATGGAAGGGGTATATTCCTCCGAAGCGTATATACCTTTCAGTCTACATGGCGACGAAACTCAGAAGACCAGTGGTTCGAGATTTCGGCAGCTCAGAGGAACAGCTTCGCGAATTTATTACATGAGCACGAAGCTTAAACTGCAAGCATAGCCAGTCTCTTCTTCTGTAACTTTATTCCTGTATTTTGTACAGGAAAGGAAGAAATGGAAACCAAACACAAATGACTAGGCGAGTTCTGAAACCACTATCCCTACTCTTACTTTCCAAACTTCCTCTGCCATATTCAACCGCTGGATGCGGCGCCTGTGGCTAGTGGCGCCTAGCGAGGCGGGCAAAGCGCGTCACAGACAGAACTGCTCCAGCCACCCTTAACCTCTTTACAACATGCATGTAGTAATTAAATACCGCGTGTAGGGTCCAGCAAATGGCTGAATTATTCTCACCCTATTTAAACGTCTGACATACCTTCAGCCACACAGTTTAGGTAGATAAAATGTATGAGAATGAGGTAGTCATGACATGCAGCTATTATGATGGGGTCGATAAACGTTCATCGAAATTACATCAACGGAAGAGATCCCTCACTAGAGAAAGACGTAAATGGGTAGTTAATACAGGAATGTGCCTTAAAACTGCAGCGTGAGGGCGTAGACTGGGTTATCGTGACTCAAGATTAGGGTCGGGTTATTTGCAAGTATGGCAGTGAACCGTTGCATAAAAGATCAGACATCAAATGTCTATTGCCTTTAACACTTCAGGCCCGAAGTCGAGTTAACACTAGGTTTGTTCTCAGAATATCAAAGTAGAAACTGACAGAAGTTCAGAAGTGCTTACTGCGTCCATCATCAGGGAAATCTCAAAGTCGTTCAGCTTTATGTATCAGGAAGGAACAATTGTTCCTCTATTTTCTATTCGTGTCAATTTGTCTATCGTCGTATTCCTAACTCCCCCACCAACCAAAAAGGTGGGAAGCCAACAATTCCAAGGCAGCCGACTGGCCGGATGAGTTATCATTAATGTTCCGGTATTAACTTTACATTTAATTTCCCTCTCATGTGCCTCACATTTACCTAGCCGAGAGTCTCCGTCGACATTCTACTCACGAACCACCAAGAACTTCAAGACTTTCCCTCTAATTAAATTCCGATCACAGTTTTAAAGAACTGTTAATGCACGAACGTGATTATGAATTCTCGGAAGAACATCCACAAAGGCTCCGCGGTCTTCAGTCCCGATGTCCACATATGAATATAAGCTGTTCATGAAAATGAGGTAATTCTTCTAAATTTGTCTGTCTTATTAACTTAAATTTTATTGCATATCCTAGTACGAGATAAAAAATTGGAATAGGTTTGAGATGAATAACGTAAACCTTGTGGAAGCAGAGAAAGACTGGGATTGTCTCGCTGATAATTACGATATATATAGTGCAAAAATTATTTGCGTCGAACGATTAATATTATTGACTGATGTCGACACATTGCCAGTTCTGTTATTTAATACAGTTTCGAATGCGAAATCATTATGAATATTAATCTTGGAAGGATTCGGCAATATTTTCCTACGAAAGTAAAAACACCATCACATATCTCATCAGAATAGCCGGTTTTCCAACAAATTTATATCGGATACTTAGAAATAAATCATAAGCATTACAGCTGAACCTTCTGTTATAAATTCTCATCTTCATTGTTCATTTAATAAATCATACTGCATGTAATGTCTTTTTGTCGGGGAATTCTTCCAGAAATCAAAATACGAAATGTTAGAAGAATGCCCTCCAACAACAGGATTATAAACTACTGGTGAACTAAGGTTCGTGGCTATGAAATTTTTAATTTCGCGATAAAAAGAACACAGCCACCGCCCCTGGGAAAACTTCCAAGATCTTGTTGAAAATAACCCAAGTTTCCCTATCATTCTACGAGCTGGTGTTTGATGTTAATCGGCAAGACGATTCTGCAATTACGACTTGAAATGTGCTGAGATGAAATTTATTAAATCAGATGGTTCAGGGGATAATAGATCACATGCAGATTATATGAAAAGCAAATTGCTCAAATTTTAGTTCTTTCTTCGTTATATTCAGACTAGATTCACGTACTCTCATGTTAAATCAGCTTCTTCGCCGGTAAGTTAAGTTGATCGATTACATATCCGGTGTCGAGGTAGAGAAGGCCCCTTTTACGTTGTACTTACGCACAGAGATGTTCTCAATAAGATACTTGTAATAAGCTCTTGAAATGAGTACAGTAAGGGAAGATTATGTCTGTCTCTCTAGAACTACATAATTTGTAATTATCGTAGAACTGTTAAGGTAATTAAATCAAGTTGAAGGGGTAACCGACTGGAAGCGATCATTTGAAAGGGTGAAATAAGGCGAGAACATATAATTGAAATTGCCTTTGTGACAAAGATTTATATAGTTTAAATTTCAACGAACTGGACCAGTTTGGGGTTGAGCAGTGTGACTGTCTGCTCTGTTAATGGTGTCGATGTTACGAGTCCTTACACCAATGTGAGTAAATATGTGAGTCTATGGTTCAACGAATGACATAATCAACGAGAATGAATGTGAGTTAGTTACTGAATGTATAAATCAGTTAGTAAATGACGAGCGAATAAATGTGAGTTTATGACTGAGCGTCATTGTTTCTTACCAATCCTCTGTCAAGTTAAAAGATATGATTCAGCCGTACCTCAAAGTACTTTTAAGGGCATGGACGGGGCAGCAACTTCCATTTATCATACAGACCTCTGAGAGTCTATAAAAATATCTATGATAATAATTTATGACTTCACGAAAAAGCTATATATTACATAATGTTTTGGGATCCAAGAAAATCCCTTGGACGTTTATGTGTAAACAACAAAGTTTACACGCTCAGAATGTATAGCAGTTTCCGCCGTGGCACACGGATTTATTGACAAGTTTGCTGGCCTGTCTGCCTAACGCATACAATCACTTGTTACTGAATTGCCTGTTCAAACAGACAACAGGAAGGAACAATCAACACAAACAATTAATTTTAATTTGCATAGCAGCACATTCTAGGACTCAAATAAATCGCTTGTTTTACAAAAAGAACTTGCCCTCATTTTGAGACTCTGCAGATTAAATTAAACGGATGTAATCGATCAAAAAATAACACATATACAACAGAGAAAACATACAAAAATTTGGTTGCAAAACCTAATAGGAAGTGCTCACGCTATTGTTTCGATGACAAAGTAAAACATTGTTTTAGAGAAAAATGCCCCGTGACAGTCTAATCGCCCTGACGATGGAGGCAGCAAGGACATTTGCAACGTCGGTAATCTTTTACCAGATTACACAGCGCAATAACCCAGAAGACAGCCATATTTACTGTTGGTTCTAGTCAGGAGATATTTTCTCGTTAATTTCGCAAGTATACCTACTCATATTTGAGGGCTACTGATCGCAAACGCGTCTGTAAATGACTGATCTAATAACAAAATGACAAACAACTGAAAGCAAAGTGACAACATTTACTACCTACTCGGGTGGCATTAGAATGAAATTTTAACGTCGTAATGTAGTCCTATGTGTATTCTGCGATGAAATGCTAAGGTCACATCTATTTCTTTTTACGTGGATAAGAGTTAACGGACCGTACAATCTGACCTTTCAACAGAACGACCCCTCTAACTTTTAGTTACGGTAATCAAATCCAGTGCAACCCTACATTTCACTTTGACTGCCGTGACTTCAGCTGAATTAGAGACTGCCTCACCCCATACATTGCTTCACCGTTAGAATTTAAATGAGAACGGACGCACACTGTCTGAATATCATGGCGTATCAAGAGAATATTCCGTAGAATGTTCCTCAAAAGTCAAAGCTACTTTGATCTTAAGAGGTAACGATTTATTGATTAATTTATTCTAGCCCTATTTAAATAAATCTCTTTTCAGATATCCAAATTGCGTAAATTCGAACGACAAGGGGATCTGAGAAAAATGAACAGTAAATAACATGATACGAAGCGGCTGTAACCTAATTTAAGGCGCTATAACAGAATTTTCCTGCACGAAACAAAACCACGAAAGTCTTTGATCTGAGACGAGATTTGAAACCGGCAGGCCACGAATAGAAAACTGGAATTTTATATCTTACTTTCGCGGCTTCAAGTGATAAATATTACGTGGTTTTCCTCGGACTCTCCATGAAAATACCGAGACAGTATCTTCAAATTAACCACGACTGTTATCTTCCAAATTCCTACCCAAATAAAATTAATGTCCACCTTACTGTAAGCTACCTTACCTATTCAGATGAAATAGAATCAATTAATTTTATTACCAACTGGCTCAAAACATTGTCAATGAGCAATAGAACACCTCCATATCTCCTTCCGTTTCCTCATAATTTATATTACCTTACAAAATTAAATGCACAGACAATGAATGAACTTTGAGATTCGCAAGGTGGAACTAAGTAGGTAGTTCGTTCTCGCGATGAATCTACAGCGACCTTCCAGTCAAGAAATCCCAACGAGACGGGAACTCTAACATGCAAACACCCGTGGTGATGACTCAGCGCGCACTCTCCAATTGTCATCGCATTAGCTGTCGTACTTCTTGTGTCAATATTGGTAAAAAATTCCATTAAATTGGCTGAAAGGAAAAGTCAGTTAGATCTGAGCTAAAAGCTTCATTTTTCAATTATATCAGTTTTCTCTCTCGGAACATAATTCTTTGTCACATATTTTACATTTCATGCTTTCCAGCAATGAAATCATGTTGTTTCTATGTCTCTGTTATAAGTGAGAGCAAATAAAAGAGTCGAACTTATTTAACGATGTCGTATCATATATTGAAGCTTCCGATACAAAATCTTCCCTAAGCAGGTGACAGTTACTGCGCTTTCATAAATTCCTTGCTATAAAAATCTCGAGTTTATCACCATAACAACAAAATTACTTCTATCGACAATTCGCAGGTCAGCTAAATCCTGTTTAAATTCACAACGTTTGAAATTTTATAAGGAGTCATTAATAACACAAATCACTAAAAGTTTAAAACAGTACGTCGCATACGCTGAAGGTAAATCAAAAGTTATTAACCGCTTTCTGGCCTACAGACGTCATCACATAGATCATAAATAAATAAATACTTCATATATATAAAATGAATTCGGAAGATATAATTACAGCAAGCCAGAAGTTAGCTCTGTAACCTTTCCATTGTTTTGAAAACTGCACTTTGCTTGAAAACGCGTATTTGCTTAATAACAAAATATCTGAAGCAATTCCGCTGCAACCATGACGTCACGTCGAGTTTATCCACGAACTTTTGATTCTGTCTGTGAGACAAACAGATTAAACCAGAGCAGTAGAACTGAATGTGGTAAATGAATAAAACTGGTCAATGTAAATCGGAGCAGACTGGCAGAACTGCTCAAACGTAAACTACGAGTTTGGTTTGAGAACAGTGACTACAAACTTGTTTGCCTCGTAATCATGTTTATTGTTACATGAAGAGTACAAGAGACAGAGTGCGAAGAACAACAGCTCACATACAGAACGTACAGAACGAAACAAATAGAAGTGCCTTGGCAAATATTTGGATGTGCTTCCATTAGCAGCAGTGACAATATTCCCGTCTTCAGGAAATACATAATGTGGATGCAAACTGGATTTAGGTGGCCTAGGAGAGACTAATTACGCGACTGTATAACGAAGGTAATGAACAGAACGAAAAACTAACTTCTCCTGGCTGTGATGTTTTACTATCAACAACACTGACGACATGCCTGACTGTCGCATCACCACAATTCAGAAATTCAGAAGTGTCATTTGACATTTTGCACATATTTATCTGACTCAGTGTGTACGATTAGCATATACATCATATGAAAGTAGTACCTACTTATTATTTCTAAATTAATTTTATTAAACGCATTTTAATGCTATATACAAAAGCCATCCATTGAGTCACGCAGTTAAAACCTTCAAATAACTTCTATATATCCCATAACACTCTTTGTTACGAATATATCAACTAAAGACATTCTGCGGTCTAATTAAGGTTTTCATTAATTACTACACTCTGATAATGACACTGTGTATGCACTCTCTGTAGTCTGGGATATCAAATACTCGAATCTACGGACAGAAGAGCCGCCTACCTATTACAGGTTCATTTCGTGTCATTATTATTATTATTTATTATTGACTGCAAATGGGTTTATACCCGGTGGCAGTGTCCTACAATAACATACAAAACAATGAGACATAACAGAACAATGAGATACATCAACACACAGAGACAGAACAAAACAATAAACAAAAGGACACAACAAAAACAATATGACACCCAAACAATGGGATACATCAACACAATGAGACACAACAAAACAATAAACAAAGGACACAACAAAAACAATAAGACACAATAAACAATGAGATACATCAACACAGAGACAGAACAAAACAATAAACAAAAGGACACAACAAAAACAATATGACACCCAAACAATGGGATACATCAACACAATGAGACACAACAAAACAATAAACAAAGGACACAACAAAAACAATAAGACACAATAAACAATGAGATACATCAACACAGAGACAGAACAAAACAATAAACAAAAGGACACAACAAAAACAATATGACACACAAACAATGGGATACATCAACACAATGAGACACAACAAAACAATAAACAAAGGACACAACAAAAACCATAAGACACAACATACAATGAGATACATCAACACAGAGACAGAACAAAACAATAAAAAAGGACACAACAAAAACAACACATCCCACTCAAAATCAACCAACTCATAAATTACAAAACCATCCAACCTCAAGTACTTAACTTAAAAAAAAGAACTTAATACCACCTAGACATAAGACAATAACTGTAATGTATTACAAACGTCATGAACTGATGCACTCACACAACAATACAATGAGACACAACAATACAACATACCACACTCAAAATAAAACATCTGACACACAATAAAAAAACACACATCCACTAATTAATCACAATACTTAAGAGTGGAATATAAAGTCCGCTCTCAGTACATGAAAATTTTATCCCAAAGAACTACAGCCCTTCATCACTTGGAGACTAAGACACTTCACTTCACTTATCACCATTTATTCCCAACTTAATAACCCTTAGCTTGTAACTACTTTTCTGACCCTCTTTCTAAAGGTGCCTAATTTACAGGGGAAAGACTCTAGCACGCCTGGAGGTAATTGGTTCCAGCTTCTTATGGTCCTATTTACAAAGGAATATTTGCCTACATCCGTTCTTTGTTTCCTAGTCCTAATTTTCCGAGTATGATCGTCCCTGCCCAGGTAGCATGGCTTTAATAATCTATCCTCTATCATTTTCCAAGCCCGGCCCCCCGTGTATGCTTTGAAAAGGGCGCACATTCGGGCTATCAATCTACGCTGTGCCAATGTTTCCCAACCAGATTCGTTCGTGAAATTAGCAAATTTAGCCGCTCTCTTCTGCACCCGATTTAGTGCTCTTACCTGTCCTTCCCTGTAAGGGTCCCAACACACAGCTCCATATTCAAGTATCGGTCTCACTAGCGACGTATAAGCTAAACGTTTCGTATTGTTATTTCCCTTTTTTAGTATACGCATTACGAAATGGAGAGCCTTCCATGCTTTAATTAGTGTATAATTCACATGATCTGCCCAGCTCAGATCACTGCGAATAAGTATTCCTAAGTACTTAAAGCTATTTGCCTCTGGAATTAATTGATCCCCAAAAAAGTAACTCAGCTTATCCTTCACCCTAGCTCTATTGAAGCTGACTGCTTTACTTTTACCTGGATTTATCTTCATTTCATTTTCTACCGCCCATTCCCATAATCTATTCATATCTGTCTGTAACTTATCAATGTCACTACTATCCATTATTTTCCTGTATACTATACAATCATCAGCGAAAAGCCGTATATTTGAATCAATGTTTTTCCAAATATCATTAACATAAGCTAGGAATAGCAAGGGACCTAATACGCTCCCTTGCGGCACTCCTGACGTTACCCTGACTTCATGAGATAGCTGTCCTTCCACTCTTACTCTTTGCGAACGTCCTAAGAGAAATTCCTTTACCCATAACACTACTCTCAAGTCCACACCGGTTGCAGCAATTTTTGTAATCAGCCTATCGTGTGGGACTAAATCGAATGCCTTTGAGAAATCTATTATAACCGCATCAGTCCTGATTCCCTCGTCCAATGAATCAGCAACATCTTGACAAACCGTGACTACTTGACTTTCGCATGAGTACCCTGGTCTAAACCCATGTTGACCCTCATATAACCACTCACTCCTTTCCCAGACTTGCCTTAGATACCCTGCTATAACGTGCTCCATTTGCTTGCAAACCACCGAGGTTAAACTGACCGGTCTGTAGTTCCCAACTACCGATCGATCTCCCCCTTTATAAATAGGGACCATGAGTGCAAATAATACTTAAAATGTTACAAATTTTATCGCACTAAACAAATATTAATGTAAGCGATATGCTTATTTTATCCAGAGTGGCATCTGATGGTAAACCTGTAATCGAATATAATACCTTTGAGATGGAAATGCCACGAGTAGACTTATATACAGACAGCACTGCCAAAGTTTTCACTCGTGAATTGCGTTGTGGACTGATTGAAAACCAAAACGTCATTATAGACAGCCGTCATTCGCGTTTGATTGGTTCATTATTGGCTGAACAGAAGGAGTATGAGTGAAGGGCAGAATGGTCTTCCAACCTTCCAATTTATACAATATACTTATTTGAAGACATTTCATTTTATGCAGACCACACAGTACAAATTTGCTAATGCAAGTAATATGTTGAAGATGCATGTCTTCTGGGTTGTAACGCCGTGTAGTTCGGTAGAGGTTTACCAACCTTTCAGATGGAGGCAGCGAGAACCTCTGAAGCGTCGGTTAACTTCTACCAGACTAGACAGCGCAACAATCCAGAAGATAACCAATTTCTGTGACAGTTAAAAGGTTAAAATACAAACATTTTCAAAATGAAAATGATTAGAAAGTTAAGTATTATTGAATAATACAACAACATTTCATCGAAGGAAACTTTATGGTTAACATCACAGCCTTTAGATTATAATATCTGACGTTTAAACATATTTCGTGTTAGGCAGTTGGGAACAGTCATTATTAAAGACCGCCATCCTTCTAGGCACGTTCTTGGGGACAGAATAATTTGTTCTCTATCTTTAACACGTTCCTTTGTTAACACCGTAACACACTTACAGACACGAAAAACAAAAGAAACCCAAAGCTCTGCCACGACGGACAACAAAGGCGTCTCAGAACAACCAAAAGAGCGAAAAGGCAGCGGGAATTAATATTCAGAAGTTGTTAAAATGTATAATCGGATAGAACCACTTCAGGATTAATGTTTGAAATATGGCGAGAGAGATATAACGACATTAAGCATGTAAAATAAGCTACAACCCTTTGCAATATTCGCTGTATTACTGTGTGTCTCCTTTCCGATTCCGGTATCATGTGAACAGAATATCCACCCATGCGCTTCAACTATACATAATCATTCATTTGACAGAACAAATATATAAGTTAATTACAAGTTATTAAAGGAATAAACAAATATGAAGTTAAAAATTAGTCAATAAATATTCCACAATTCTGGCATAAATTTCTACTAGTAAGAGCATTAATTTCAGTTGATAAGTTTTCTTATTATCGTATAGCGTCGGCGTGGTGAAATTAAACATGTTTCAGAGGAATTTGCTTCCTTCTGTTTCGAGAAAGGATTCATTACCTTACGAAACGTCGATTTTCTTTGTAAATGGACACTGTGTAAGCACTAATTATCTCCATATCCTTAAATCTCACAATTTCACTCACCCAGAAGTAGGAAGCCACAAATATGAACTGTAAAGTTAACAGTTATCTTCGTTCTCTGTCATTGAATCTAACTTTGTGCCAAATATTTGTTTACAAATAATTATTAAAATTTCCGTTCATCTTTCAGAGTAAAAAATAAACTTGTCACTGACGTGACTGTTCTTTGCCAATAGCAGTTCGTGTGGAACGACTTCTCGGAGGAGTACCTTCCGACGGACCAGAAGCATACGTATTACCCTTCCGTGATCATCAACGATCATCTGTATGAGCTCAAGATCTCCGACATCCCCGTGATCCCCTACTTCCCGGTCAACTCCTACTACGAATGGACTGACTATCGCTTCTACGGGCTTCGCAGCGCTACTGCCTACGTCTTGGTGTTCGACCTGTCCAACGCGGACACATTCCAGTACATCCGGACGCTGAGAGACCAAATGTTAGAGAGCCGAGACATGCGAAATGTCCCGCTCCTTGTCGTCGGTAATAAGCAGGACTTGATTGTGTCTTCCTCCGGTACTGGAGGAGCCTCCGGGGGAAATGGTGCCACGGGAGGTTCGGGGGCGTCTGGCTCGGGAGGACCAACAGCGGCAATTGCCGGAAGCAGCAGTGGCGGTGCCAGTGGCAGAGATGTGGATTACAGAGAGAAGAGACGTGATATAGTAAATTTGGTGAAAAAGCATTGGAAATGTACGTATGTGGAGTGTAGTGCTAAATACAACTGGCGAGTAGTCGCTGTCTTCAAGGAGTTGATGAAGGCAGTAGACTGTCTGGAGACTGGGCAGGCTAACAAGGAAGTATGCTCTCCCATAATGGACAATCTGCACGATGCGCTTGACAGGAATAAGTGTAGCATACTTTGAACTTCTCCGAGATCACAGTGTCTTGAAAACTGTTTATGCTGCATTAGAGAATGCACGGACCTGGCAATTTTAAGACCTAAACAGGGTCTCAGATCCAAATTCATCATGATAGTACTCACCAAAGTAATTGTTATTAGCTACAAACCTGATGAATCATGAAAATGTGGAAGGTTACATTCCACAACAAAGGGGATACAATGTATTTCTAATATGTAAATTATTTTATTTAAACATCCTTCAGACAATGAGTAATTCAATTAAAGAAGCTAAATTATCTTCCTGCAGTCTCGCATCCCCACATTGTTTTAATAGACGATTGTGGACTTCTTCTTTGTAATAGCGTCTAGAGTTGTAGATGGTTACCAGGGTTTCGGAGGAACTTTGGTAAAAAGAAACCTACAAGACGACACGGCGTCATAACCAAGACCACAATCTATATCTTCACCGCTGTGAGAACTTCAAACTCCAGATGTTTTCAGTGTTCTTTGACAGAGGACATGGGGCTGTTAACATTCACAATCTCCCTCCCTTCCTTTTATCTATTTTTCTTAGGACACGTCACTATCACCTTTGACTTCCTGTGCAATTTGTTACCGCGAACACTGCAGAGATAACTGCGTTCGTTATCAAATGGTTAATGAAATTACTTTTATTGATGTCAGGAAATATAGGAATAAAAATTAACCTCTGTTTCGTGCAACATGTTAATTTGTTTACAGCTTAGGAATGAAAACAATGGTTGTGTTTGCAATCACAAAAGTTAAAAATAGGATACATATTTGCGGTTATAATTAATTTTCAACTACTGTGTGTAATTTCAAGAAAGCAACAGCGTTTCAACTGAATTTTATTTTACTTTTATCTATCACATTAATGTGGATAATATATCTATGATCAAAAACTGATTAATATGTGAGGTGAGGATCTCCATTTCAATTACAAAATACTTGTGAAGTATCCCCTTCAGCCAGAAAGTATAAAATATACTGTCAAACAAATAACTCAATTACTGTGTATTAAATATATACTATTCAACTAACAATATTATCAAGGTAAGGAGTTAAAATTATGTTATAGTACGTAGTTTACCTTGGCATTAATCCTTAACAATATACAGATTGTTATATCCAGAGGTTTCTAAGTAAACTGCATTACAATGTTGTCGATTCTTAAGACAATCAAATAATGGTGTCTAATTAGAGAGTGTCACTGGATAAACTGAAAACACCCGAGCAATATATCGATAAAAGTTTAGGACTTTGTTGCTTTTATATAACCTATTACAAGTGTACAGTATTCATATCCACAATTAAATAATACATTTATTTGTTATGAATGTGAAATTTTAAGACATGGTCCACAACCATTTCTCTTCAGTTCCCGTGTGGCTTGGTTGGAAAGCAATAACATGCAATGTTTCATTTGTAACGTTACCATGCTATTATTTGAATGTATGTACAATAACTGCAATAAATAAAGTATAGATCGGCAGTTCTTTCTATTTTATATACAGTGACGTTATTATCACCTACTATAAACGTAACCATCATTAATCCGAGACCAACCAAATTGTCAGGTAAAAGATGTTCATAACTTAGCACCGAGTGTAGGATAATGTGTTGCTTGGTCAGGGCAATCACACACCTTATGGGATGGAGACTGGTAAGTATGGAGGACAAACGACAGAAGAAAACCCCGCAATGTAAAATCCAACATTATATAACAAATTAAATTTCTTCTGTAATGAACTTTAGTGTCCCATAAAAGGAAGGAAGCTGATCTTCTGACTCAAGGACGACTTGGTTTATCGAATGTTAAAACCAATAGTAAAGCAAGACAGTTATTTCGCAGCAAAGAAGAGGATTAAAATAGAAGGCGTATCAAGGGCACGACGAAACAAAGATTCTCATTTCTTAAGAGATCTGAATATTTTATTGTGTCGTCGCTCAAATTACATTTAAATATTTCAATCAGTTCTCGAATTCAAAGAAAAATGTGTCAAAATGTCCCTAAGATACAAACATAGTTCAGGTTAAAAATACTTTTTAATAATATTGTTCTCTCATGGTACATTAGCACGTGTGAAATTAGTAGCTGAGGCTTGTATAATAAAACTACGAGCAATACAGTGACCCCCACGAAATACTGCACTTTTATGACCATACTGTTGAGCCACCTGCATGGTAAAATTACGAATTCAGTGGTTCAACATTATTACTTAAGCCTACAGAATTCTTTCAGTACGCCGATATAATTTCGCGATTTGATCTGCCTGCTATAAACAAACTATGTAAATGGTCCTTAAACACATAGCCTGCATGGAGTATACAAACTGGAATAAGTGCTTCAGGAGCACATATAATAGCAGGTTTTGATAATAGAAGTTTTTGATTAAACATTGTTATCAAAAATTTCTTAGTTAAATTTTTAATCTATGAGTGCAAGAACAATAACATCAAACTATGATAACCAATAAGAAACACATAACTTTTTTGATTATTCAGGAGACAGTATGATAATACTGGAGATTAATCTTTGGGAGACATGTCGTGAAGATGGCAGCCAGATGAAACTGCCTTAGAATCATGTCCAGTAGCAAGCTTTGGTATTAGCATCATTTCACAAGAATTATATTTATATATAATCATAATATGAAGCTGAATATAACAAAATTAATTGTGATGACATTAAAATTGTAAAGGCAGAGTTCAGTATTATAGGATATACCTGCAAAGCTGGTAAACAGACAGGAAAAATACAGAAATGTTAAAATAGTCAATGTCTATTTCTATAAAACTACTAAAATGTTGAATTCAAATGAATTAATTCATCAGATCATTTATTACCTTGAATATTACGACATACATTCATCAGTGGACTTACAAATACGAATTCACATACAAACCTAACCTAACAAGTTCATCATTATTACAAATCACATTCACATGAACATAGGTTCACATCCAGTATGACAAATTTTAAATATGGAATATAAACAAGCATGTTTATATAAAGCACTTCACAGTGCAAGGCATGCAGGCTGCAAAATATATGTACCAACAACTCCAAATAAGTAAGATTTGAGGTTTTTACAGCGGTGAGAATGAATCGCCCTGATGATGGAGGTAGTATGATGTCTGAAATGTAAACATCAACCATACTACACAGTGCAACAACCCAGAAATCTTCAACTCCAAATAAACCCACATTATGAAAGAAGTTCATTTACAGCAACGAAATATTTCTGTTTCACCGTTGCTCAGACAAATAAAACAAGTACTTTGTGAATTTTTCCAGCAGCAAGCTGTGGAATTCTTGAAGTAAGGTATCCAGCACTTATCAACTCAGTAGGGCACACATCAGACCTTGGGCAGGATCTTATGTTTGGGCAAGCTCAATACATACATCGCGAACAACCTTGAACCCTTCCTCGATCATACATTTAACGAAAGTCTCATTCACAATTAGCTGATTCATCAATCAATCACTGATTATTTATCAAAAACATAACATGAAAAACAGTAACTTGTTTCCACGAGAATAATTAACATACCATTTGATATATGAACCTAAAAATCCCATTTTCCATTTAGGCTAGATATTAATTTCTAAATTTTGAGGTTAAAATTTAATAACTCACATTTGTGAAACTTAACTGGACATTAATGTAGCCTATAAATAAATTAATAAATCATGATAGTTATGATAAAGAAAGAAATTACCTTGCAATACGAAATATTTTAGAACGTCTTTCAAACACTTAACCTTCCGAAGCCACAGCTCATCTAAACAATATTTATGAATTCAGTCTGTACCTCAAAGAAAACACAAGATTCCATCATTGCAAAATCAACTGGCTGATGTCATTTAAAGAAATGATTGTTGTTTACACTGAAAAACTTATGAAACCCAGAAGCACAAATGTAGTTTTACTTACTGTTAAGGCAGATAGAAAATATGGTTACCCTTTGACTTTGAAGGGCTAAATAGTAATTCAGAGGATAACAGGAAGAATTGCAGACTTCAACAGTCTTCATATTACAAGATAACTTTCCATAAGTCATGCTTGAAAGGAGCAGTGAAAAGACATATTTAATATATTTGGTATTCACAAAGAATAAGCCAACACCGTCATGTCTTCTGTGGCTGGCTCTGACCATTAGTGTTGGCTGCAATTTGATTCGGGACTTGCTCTGCCTGACTCTGTAACAGCCGTGTCCTCCTCCTTGTGTAATGCTGCCATAACAAGATCTGCTGGTCATCTATGAACTTAGTACACTGTGCACTTACAACTTCACGTCTGAAATGTTCATACTGCAGCAAATCCAAGAAGTACAGACACATTGGATACCTGATAAAGTAATAATACTCATATTACATCGCTGTGTAATTACTTTAAACCTTTATTAAACTACAACATATAAACATTATTTTATTAATACATACTGAGCAATATATAACAACATGCAAACAAATGAACATTTAACAGTAATGGCTATGAGATGTAATCAGAGGGCACATGGTTAAATTCCATTTGAGGCACTAGCAAATAAAATGCCACCACACACACCACTATATACCTACTTCAAGTAACGTGCATATTCTGGTTCCTTCCAGTACAATAAATACTTCAGATAATTTATGAAAACTTGGTCCTTGAAATAACCTCGTTGTGCTAGAACTGAAATTACAAAATTAAATGTTAACATTTCATTAACAGAGCAGTGTTAGGAAACAATATATTTATCCAGACATTGTAAGAAAACAGGATTACAATTGAGATAGTTTGGATTGGCCAAACACTGAACAAATTCCAGTTCAACCTGAAACCGTAATTTCTGCTGATCTTCTGTTTCTGGTCCACCTGAAATATATCAGAAAACATCACTGTACATTCTGAATCAGTTGATACAAGAAAGTAAGTCAATATACATTCCAGTAAGTAATTTACAAGCAAATAGCCAACCCACTTCATAATTATATTAGACGAGGAAAAACTGTCCCAGTGGAAAATACTGAAGATATGTAGTGGATTGAACACAGAGCTCCAAGTATTTATCACGTCCACATTAGACTGAGAAGAATCTGACATCTGGCAGAAGTAGTATGAATTTTAGTAATAATTTGCTTGTATTATTAATCTTTCTGTGCTGTGCAATCTAAACTGACATGCAATTCTAAGCACCCAGTGGTAGAGGTTAGTTGGACACAAACATACTGATACAAACAAACGCAATTAAGAATATATAATGACATAGTTATGATGGGAGTATAAGCCGATTGTTACCCGATGATCAGTGCTCCTTACCAGAGTTCTGTACGGGATTATGAAAGAAATATTCAACATTGTATTTATAAGAGTCTTACCTTTCGCAGCCATCACTTCATGAATATGACAATTTTTTTCTCTTCTGTTTTCTACCAATTCTTCTGACCATTCGTGTTTCCTATTGCCTGCACCATATATCGCGTAACAAACCTCTGACCAGGGCTTCTTAGATGCGAACAATCGTAAATAAAATGTCACCGCTTATATTCCATTTTGGTTTCAGCAGATGCCACCACATTGCAATCGACATACCATCTGGTGACTACTTATGGAACTATTGTTTGTAATGCAGGTACTCTACAGAGGGCTCTGCCGTATGACAGTTGTTGTGCAGAACAAAAATTCGAATGTATTGAATATTCACGTTGTATATTAATTCACCCGCTTTATGAAATAAGTAGTATTAAAAGGGAATGGAGAAGGGATCAAAGGGATAGCTAACAAGGGATAACTTTGCACGGCGCAACAACCCAGAATACAGCAATCTTCAGACTCACCGCTAAGAAAATCTCAAATCTCTCAACTAACCACAAGTCTCTGCTGTAATGCGTTAAATTACTCCACATAAACTTTACCACTGTATACGTTCTTCAGTGTATTGATTTTTATACATCCTTTATCTTCCTTCGCAATAAACAGACATCGAGCGAAACCCCACTTCGGGCGAGACCTCTGTAGCCAACCAGCAGGATTGTTGTTTTTACAACCACTCCAAAATAACTGCAAAGTTGTAGTGAAAATTTTAACTTTCAGATCCTTAGTGCGCAGTTTCTTCTAGTCAGTCTCTCTTATTTAAGAACAATTATCTCAGCATTTCATTTCCAAGAATACTCAACTTCATCGGAAGGCATTTTTAAGAACGATGTCTGGACTTTATAATAATTTTTCATGAAAATTGAATTGATTTGAAGGGTTTTACGAAGACGAAACAGATGCGCTCCAGCATGGTAACTCTGATGTTTGAGCGGACACTGGACACCACCAACAACTGTGAAGAACGTAGATGAACGCTTCGATATTCCGTCAACTCCCTTCTGTCTTGGACCAGGAACATCATGAAAGTGGATTAAGTTTTGTCATGATTTGCTTTATCTTTCTTTAAATCAGTTCAGACGTAGAAATTCAGAGGCGCTGGATAAAAATGATCTTCGATCTCTTAATAACACACTGTCTTCTCTGCGACGAACTTCTCGTCCAAGTTAACTTTGTTATTGTTCTATTCCTACTAACATTTTGTAAGATTTCTCATTTTCCCCATTCGCGCTTCACACTCCGCACACCCAATCCTAATTTATTTGCCTACCCTAAGAATATTAAGCGAAGAGTACAAATTATAAATCTCCTTGTTGTAGAATTTTCTCCATCATCCTCATACTTCTGCATTCGGTCCAAATATTACTTTGATTATTCAATTCTCAGACATACTCAATCAGTATTTTTCGGCACTATAGTAACAGTCTGAATGCGACTGATAAGTGACTATCCTATGATTAGCCTATTGTATAACAAATTTTAGGAAAATGTTCCACTTACATTTAAGGGTGTGTAGTAAAACTCCATGTAATCTAATATTAGTTAATCCAGTTTAATTGTTTACGTCCTTATTAAAGTATCGTAATTTATATTTTTATGTTAAGTTTCAGTGTTTCACAGCGTGTTTGCAGCTTGCATGTCGGATTTTATGTGTCTGTAGGAGAAAAACAGACGATAATTGACACACTTGTAAGCTATAACACATGGTAGATAAACTATTCTCTGGATATGATAATATTAAAAGGTTTGCTTGTGACGTCGTTTCAAACTGATTGTACGGATGTGAGCATGTAATTCAATAAATTTGGATGTTTATAATAAAGGAGGAAAACCAGTCAGATTTTTTTAATATTACACATTCAGAAAAAACGTACATGAGATGTGTTTTCCGTCACTTGAATAGCACTGACTTGAAAAGGCCCTCTTTGTATTTACTCTACAGCTCTGGTAACAAGCAGCAATTATCTACATGCAGACTCTCGTGATGTGAATCGACATAAGAGAAATTCAACTGACAATCAGGTAACTAGCGTTTGTTTGTAGACATACGTACCTATACATGATAGTAATTTGAGCTATATTACAGCACCCATCATGCACTTACACACATTGTATGGTAAATGAATACGTTGAAGCATGAAAGTTTTTAAATTCTAACTTCCCACAACCCACAGCGAATCAATTTCTGTAACACAGGTTTTTGTATATGATTGTGGCATGACACCTACTAAACTAATTAAACCACTTTGAAATTAATTGGAGTACTTAATACGTTTGAAGGTCGCGCAACGATTATTTTGAAATTGTCTCAGAAAACGTGAGCTATACGAAGCCATTTAAAATTATGTAATGCACTTAGAACGAGAAACATATACACTCGCTAGCCTTGATCAAATAAATACTTGTAAAAATGTTTAATTATAAGCATTCTATGCATAAATTAATAAAATGTACTCATAGTGAGTTAAGACACTTCTCCTTTTATCCACGTTTATAAAGGCCTAAGCTGAAACACATGGAGAAAAATTCCAAATTTGATAATAAGAGGGGACAAGCTTCAGATATCAGACCCGAGGCAACACCAGAAATCTCCAAAAATAAATCAGATGACAACAGAGTACATGTTTCCGAGATCAAACCCGAGTTAACATTTAAAGTGTCCGAAAACAAACCAGATTATAACAACCTACAACCTTCTGAGAACAAAACTGGTGTTCTTCCAAAATACTTCGAAAACAAATCGAAAGACAAGAAGCCACAACGAACTTCTGGGTTAAAAATGAGTTAATTTTCAACGTTACAGGAAACAGAGCTGATGACGCAAAGGAGCACGCTTCTCAGATAAAACATGAAGTACCAGCCACTGACTCACGAAAAACAGACACAAACGTAAGTTCTCGTGACCTGCTAAACCTCCTATACATTCCGCCAGTAAAGTAGCGGAGAAAAATGTGTCACAAGGCACATATGCACCAGGGACTACACAAATATCGAGCAATCCTGTGATGTATTCAAACACTTCACAACATCTAACTAAACACTTTGTGAAACCGGAGATTCGTAATTCAACGGACAAAAAAAAATTGGTAAGTGCTCAACTGACTGCAAATCAATCAAAGAATGTTACAGGATAAGAAACGACATCCTTTGCTCAAACTGCCACAAAATCTGTGGAGAAGAATGTCATGAACAGTGATCTTGAAAAACTAGCCACGTCGAAATCCACCACTTCAGAAAGAGGGGCATTCTACATGGCCGTGTTTGAAGCGACAACCACACACGTATCTGAATACACTTCTCCTACGAAAGATCCACGGAGTTATGAAAAAAATACTGTAGTATTTGCGGTGAAACGCGAAAACAAATCATCAAACCAGTCAGAAAAGTACTCCCATGATAGGCCCCTATCTCCCGATAAATTATATTTTTTATTTAAAACTGTGATATTTCATTCCCATTTCTTCATTTAACTGACAGAGTATAGAGCAGAGAAATCAATAAACCACATTCTTACTATACTAAAGTTTTACATGTCAAATTATGTGCCGCTATACTTCACCACTATTATGAGGATTTAATCTGATACCGAGAACCGAGAAGTTTATTTTATGTGTAAAATTGAAATTATATGTATGCATGTTCTTTCATATCCCAAGAAGGGGTAAACCATTCTTTATCAAACATTAAATTCTTGTGTTTTGAAAGCAAGAAAACATTTCTGAAAGGTTAAAACTCCGAAAAGCGTAATGCGTTCGTGTCCTAATAAAAATTGTTTCTGTAGCTCGGAATCAAAAAACGATAGGATGAAAGCGCCGAGATAATGTTTTTTTTACTTTAGCAAGGATATTACAGAAAGAAAAGGCCATAATCCCTAAAATCTGTCCCCCCCCCCAGATGATAAGTAAATATGGAGCGGAGTCGGAATGATATTGACAAGGGTAAGCCGAAGGACACAGAAAAGAACTTGTCCCAGTACCACTCTGTCCACCACAAATCCCACAAGGACTGAGTTGATCGCGAATACGGGCCTTCGCGGTGAGTTGCCTGCCACTAACCGCCTGAGCTACAGCCTGACCAAATGTTGTTCTATTACGTATACTCCAATTAGATTTTTGTGAAGTTCGAGGGCAAATGTAAACGTCACGTGACTTTTATATAAGAGTAATAACTATTGATTTATTACAAAACAAGAAAAATTAGTATATCCGTCAATAATAAGCATCACGGAGCGGAACAATAAAACATGTTGTAACGCATCACTGACTAAGAGGGTAGCGATTATCAGTTGTTTCAGTTGTTCATGTAATGGCAACTGAACGACGTGAAATATAGGCATAGTACGAGTACTTATGTTTTATGTCCGACTGTGCTGTTGTACAATATTAAACACATATGAGATGAGCAGAACATACAGCAGGCAAATATGGAACTGTAATATCAAGATGGAAGATAGTTCTTTACTCTGCATCTCAGATACATCTGTTCTTTCTGTGGTATTCTTCGTATTAAAGTGGTGCACTGACTGAGATTTTTCGTGATTTTCTTCAGTTCCTCCAAGAAATTTCGAAGACAGTACTTTGAATTAGGCCACGACCGCCTCCTTCCACACCAGCTCCAATTCATTACTCACTCTCATTCGACGCTATATAGTCTAAGCTACTGAAAAAACATCGTTAAATAAACTATAGATAAAACAGATACGATGGGAATGTGCTAAGTGGATTTATCTGGATAGATGTTAGGAACCAGTGACTGGCTCTTGTGATCAAGGCAATGAACCTTTGAGTTCTATAAAACGCGAGTGATATTCTTCCTGGCTGAGCGAATATAACGCACTCATGTCGTGCGGCGAAAGGAGAAAGTTGCCATAAACTAACAAAAGCAGTTGTTCGATGACAGATGTCTGTACGAATTTAAAACATGTGAAGTGACTGTAAATATGTTCGTGGAATTGTGTATTGTCTTTATGATACAGACGAGAAACATTAACTTCATATGAAGACAGAAATCTTCATACTCACCGCTGTGAGAACCTCAAGTCTTACATTAACTTCATATACTGGGTAAGACAAACGTGAGGAATGCCTTCGTTCTGAAGTTGTTCGTGAATTGCACCCCACTCAAAAACCTCTGTTGTCACATTCGGTCCCGTTGTTCTTCACTTATAACAAGAGATGCAGACACACAATGAAACTGGCGTCCACCTGATTTCCTAAGATCATGGCACCATTTGCAGCGTTCGAGGTAGAAACCGTTACGTATAGACAACTGTTTAGAGACTAAACGCATTTCATATTTTAACGCAGTGTCAGTAAGTCTAAAACAGAAAATCACAACATTTCTACCTCGTGAAATATTTCTGTTATTTCAATAATAAATTAATAAATGTAATTTAACCCCCAGGCTTCTATGTGCATTTAAACACGTACCCCCGAGCCTAAGGACATAAGTTAGGAAGGAAGACACAAATCATACTGATAGGGCGTATGTTAACACTCATTGCTTACTAGTCAGTAAAATTTAAGCTTCCGTACGCGCCTGAGAGGTAAGCATAGTGGCCACACGTCAGACTTTTGACATTTTTTTAAACTCGGGGAAGAGACTTGTAGTTCTTACTGTGAATTTCGTGGTTTTCTCAGTCGCTAACAAAAATACTCGGACAATACAAGCTCAAACTCCTGTCTAGTTCTTCACTACTAATCATACAAGGCCTTCCTCTCTCATTTAACGCTGTGGAATCTATCGATCAAACAATCGTTAGGTAACTTAAGTATTTCTTACATATAACTTTTTAGAAGTTAGTTACAATGTCTGCATATTTCATTATTTTGGCCATATTTTAAAAAGATATTAAGCATCATATACACAACGGTCTGTGTTAATATGCGCTTGAAGAGTCCAACAACCTACTTTTTGATAGAAGTAAGGTGGGGCAGTCCGTCACACTTCATGGTTCCAGACCATAACTGAAAGTGGTGTCGGTAGAGTGGTATACTACAATATCGATCAACTTTCATTTCCCCCTTTCAGCCTGCAAGCACATCACAGCGGAACTCATCTTGAGATGTGAAAGTGTCTCAGTTAAGCGCGTAATGCTGTTCTGAGCTGGCGGCAGTGTTCATTTGTCCTCCATCGACTTCCACAGCAGCGACAGTGAGGTATGAACACGAAACATTCTGGTTACTCTTCCTGAACTTGATCTTTATTATCGGCTCGTGGGTTGTAGAGTACAATTCTATTGTGACTTTCTGAAACTTCCACGACCACTTATTAAGAATGCCACAGAATTTTGGCTACTACTGAAAACAGTGTCGTATAGTACTGAGTAATTTTAACAAAATTAGTAATCAGTGAAATATTTGACAGTGATTTTCATTAATAGCGTTTAGTTTCTGTTGTCGCCATTCGGAATTGCAATAGTGTTCATCGCTAAGACGTGTCTTAACTGTCTTAACAACAGCGGGTTGCGTGTAGCTCAGGAGTCACGGATTGAGATTATCTTTTTGATGTAAAATAGCGTAAAAATTAAAATAAAGAGTACGCGTCTTCTTTTTCAAATTTAGTTCTCTTTTCTATAAGGATGTGCATTTTCTGTAGATTCCAGACAATTACTTATTCGTTTATTTTGCTTTACCAATTTTATACGGAAACCTTATCACATAAATTATTGTTAAAATCCTTGATACAGAGATACGCATAAGTAAACAGCACTAATCAAGAATACTTTATTTCTTTGTACATAACAACGATGCCAACAGCTAAGTCTACATACCGTTGAGTTATAAGATGAACAACGAATAACGAGTTCAAAATGATATGGAAGTAAGCCGTCGTTGGCTAATTTAAGGGACTATTTCAGAACTTGTGTAAAAACTGAGGACAACCACGAAGAAATTCAGCCTGAATGGCTCGTCTCTGGGCGTAGATAATGATGGGTAAAATATATACCGTCGTCGAAATTTGAAACTTTCTGGTGAGTTATAATGTGTACAATTGTTCTATTGGGCTTTGTCATTGTCTAAATTATAAAACTACTTTTCGAAAACTGGAGTCTGCTTCCGTCATCAGATGACGTCGATGACGAAGGCAGAATCCAGCTTTCAAAACGTTGTAATTTCATAATTTAAGTTTATAATTTAGACAATGGACAAAACCACACGCACGCACGCACGCACGCACACATACATACATACATACATACATACATACATACATACATACATACATACATACATACATACATACATACATACATACATACATACATACATACATACATACATACATACATACATACATACATACATACATACATACATACATACATACATACATACATACATACATACATACATACATACATACATACATACATACATACATACATACATACATACATACATACATACATACATACATACATACATACATACATACATACATACATACATACATACATACATACATACATACATACATACATACATACATACATACATACATACATACATACATACATACATACATACATACATACATACATACATACATACATACATACATACATACATACATACATACATACATACATACATACATACATACATACATACATACATACATACATACATACATACATACATACATACATACATACATACATACATACATACATACATACATACATACATACATACATACATACATACATACATACATACATACATACATACATACATACATACATACAGAGTGTTTAATGACAATCACAATCAATCAATTGAAAATTGTTATACAATTCGAGCATTCTGAAGGCAATATAAAAATAACTTCACATCACATATTATCAGTTTACATCAAGCATGTCAAACTCACGGCCGCCTTTGATATTTTATGCCGCCCAACCCAGTTCTTGAACTATACATGATGTCCAGCAACAAACAAATGCCCCAATTTTAATAAATGTCAAGATTTAAACACATGTAAAATCGCTATTTGTGCAACCGCTGTTTATGTTTAAATTCATTCAACTGGAAAAGTTTTAAATTCAAATTCGCGTGTTCTTGAAGGAAATGGAAGAACGAATACTGTATCTTAAGCCTTAGGCTGAAATCAGTAAAAGTAAAAGTCATGATTTTTGCTACTCTCTGAACAGTCACCTCTTTTTTAAGCTTCTCTTAGCAAACACCGAGCGTAACATGTCTAAAAGCAAGGATAGCGTATACGAATAAACCACACACATTCGCTTTACCAAACACCATACTATTTAACGGCCATTCAGACATATATTCACAAAAAATACTTTAAGAGATTTTTTCAAATATTGAAATTATAACCTAATTTACATGTCAACTACATACTTTAATATTCCGGATAGCCTTGTGTTACTTCCTTGTATGTTGCTAACTACAGTGAAATATATGTAACGCGTCCAACGAGTATTTGGTACATACTCGCTTCGAATAAGCAGATCTGTTTCGATATTGTTCTCAGTACTTCCAGGAAACGATGGGAGAGATCCTTAGGAGACAGACAGGCCACAATCACATCCTCTAAAACTTCCTGTACTTTTTCCTTTGACCGTCTTCGCATCTCATTCGCAACTAAAAGTTGAAACGGCTTTCTTAAATATTTTGTGTTCGTTAAGAAAGGCTTAAGCTGAATTTAACAAGGACTGTCGATGTTCTCTGTTGTGACGCCGTGTGGAGTCGTTGGTAATAATAGAGGTTTTCATAGCTCCGAGCGATTCAGATCTCACTGATGTATTGACTTAATCCTTTCTCGCAGAGCAACATTCTGTACATAGACAAGTTTCGCGAAGCAAGGCGTTTTTGCAGACAATTGGAACATTTCCAAAACGCGGAATGATTTGCATGTTACTAGTCAATTTCACAAGGCATTTTTCCTATGAACAAAGTCACATGTAATGGGAGGACCAAGCTACGATATCTGCACCAAATTACTTTGACATATATGAATAATGAATATAAGGAAATGCCATGGTGTGGAACAAAGCGGGACGCGGAACGCAGAACAGGGTAGGACCAGTGAGTAATAATTTTCTTATTCACGGTAAAGTAACTGAAACCACGTGCCTTCCGGATGTCAAGACGTGAGAAAAACTCTTTTTTTCTATACAAGCTTCAGAGAAAGATGGTGTAGTAGTAATGTAACAGACGTATATTTGGCGGTACCCAATTCGAAACTACGAGCGATTACTAGTTGTTTTAACCTTTATCGGCCGGGCGTTAGGACATTCGCCTAATTTATTGAATGACGTTTTCTTCAGTAGCTCAGACTACATAATAGTGAATAATGAATTGGAGAGGACATGGAAGGAAGCGGTCGTAGCATAATTTAATTCACTATCCCGGAATTTGCCCGGAGGTACTGAGAAATACCACAAACCACCCAGTCAGGATAGCCGGTCTCTAGTCGAGTTCTGAATTCGGTGCCTTCAAATACGAAGCAGTAATGTTAATCACTCGGCGACGTTATTGGCCCCGTAGAACAGTGATTTAAAACCGATATTCCAGTAGGAAAAAACAGTTTTTCGTAACTTTCCTACCTAATAACGAAGAATAATTAAATGAAGCTTTCTGTCTTCTGGGTTGTTGCGCTGTGTAGTCTGGTCGATGTTTACCAACGTTTCGGAGGTCATACTGCCCCCGTCATCAGGGCGATTCTGAGTATGAAGATTTCTGTCTTCTGGGTTGTTGCGCTGTGTAGTCTGGTAGATGTTTACCAACGTTTCGGAGGTCATACTGCCTCCGTCATCAGGGCGATTCTTAGTATGAAGATTTCTGTCTTCTGGGTTGTTGCGCTGTGTAGTCTGGTCGATGTTAACCAACGTTTCAGAGGTCATACGGCCCTCCATCTTCTCATTCATCGCCCTGATGAAGGAGGCAGTATGACCTCTGAAACGTTGTTTAAGATCGACCGGTCTACACGGCGCAACAACCCAGAAGACAGAAATCTTCATACTCACCGCTGCGAAAACCTCAAATCTTACACAATAATGAAATAGTTCTGCTGTTCTTAACCTTTTGACTTCCGCGGACCCCCACTGAATCACTACTGGAAGCCGCGGGCCCCTAAGCCATTTTCACGATTTGAACCTCAAAACAATATTCAAAATTACACAAACAATACAGAAAAAAAATGAGTACAATATTTGGACAAAGGGCCAGGAAGTAGGAGGAGGAGAAACTTATTGATTTATAAAATTATACTGGGTCATTTCCTTCGTGTATTTCGAATTCAATAACTTTTGTTAGGTTCTGTGTACACACGTATTGATTATAAAAATTATACTACACAGCTGCAAGTTTTGACACATACTGCGTCATCTTCAAGTCTCTATTCTTGTTCGGTTTAGTTGTTATTTATTAGTTACTGTGTTAATAATCTGCAATGTTCAGTGAGAATGGTTTAGATAACCATAACAAGCAAGACGAGATGGATGAAACATGAGATACTTATTGGAGAGAAGAGAAATGTATTTTATACATCATTTTAACCGAAAAAAACTAAATAAAATGATTACTTGAAGCACCTAGACGTAGGCGGTGGGAAAATATTAAAATGGATCTTATAGAAACAAAATATGATGTGGATTGAATTCATATTGTTCAGGATATATACCAGTGGCGGATCTTGTAAACACGGTAATGGACGTTCGAGTTGCATAACTTACTGGGAATTTCTTGAACTGTTGAACGTCTACTAGTTTCTCAAGAAAGACTCTGCTCTGTATACTCAATGTCGCTAGTGCAGGCTATGTCGAAATATCTTGGTATTTTCCGGCTGTCGGGCGTAGCCTTCAGCATTACATGACCGCAAGTCGCTTCGTAATGGATTTGGTGAAAGCTTGAGGTTTTTAAGAGCAAAACCTAATCAAATGGGAGGTAGGAAGTTTATCGGAATGTCGAAAGCGTAACGACCCAAACACATAATAATATGTGGGTCTACTGTCCCTTAGCAATTGCTTCACAAAATTCCAGGTACGAAGCAGATTAGGCTGACGACTTCGTAAAGATAAAAAGGAATATTTTCCCAATGTTTAAGCACCATAAAGAAGTGCGTGGAACTGAACAAGAAGTTTCACAAATTCTTAACGTAGACACTGCGTTTCGGCAAATGGTCAACAGTACAGTGATTGCTTTAATCTGTGTAGGTCCCAGAGCCGGTCTGCACATGCGTGTGCAAACTAATATAAGTAAAGAGAGAAAGGGGGAGTTCGGTTGAATGGATCGGGACCCTGAAAAGGGCCATGTTAGTGGTCTGGTTGGTTCTGGCGGTGCACTCTTGCTCGCTCTCGGAGTCCTCGAAGAGTGTGAATAAGAGGCTTCCAGGACCGGCTCAGGTGGTCCATCCTCCCTGTTGAAGTTATCGGGATGTAATTCGATCTCGATGGCTTCCCTGACTTGATGTTGTGCCTGGCCAGCAGCCTGCTTATGCTGTTGAAGGTCGTCCCGACATAGGGCAGGAAGACAACCGAGGCTGGCTTTTCAGGAGGCGGTGACAGCCTCGCAGGCGGATTGAGAGCTCTCAGGATCTGTCGGCTGCTGTATCCGTTTTTCTTGAAGGTGTTACATTTAAAACACTTCAGAAACCCGACATATTTCGACTTATATCATTCATCATGGTTTATCAGTGGAATCTACCACTACAATATGTAACAGTTGCTATTAAGTTTAATATTAAGGAATTAAAGTACTTCATGCAATAACAAGATATTCCATGAAATAACTGAATAATGTGTACAGTTTTCATTCCATTATATACTTTAATTAGCCATTCAGTTAAAGCATTCTTCTAAATGAGGTAATTGCGTGCCTAACGGCAGCACACAAAAAATTACAGAACTAGTGAGACCTCCAACTAGAAGGACAATCACTCTATGACGCGGAGACATACACGACCTCAAACAATTTGGGATTCTGTACAGGATTCGAGGTTCACACGGCGGAGACTATGAAGATGGCCGTCTTCTGCGTTGCAGCGCTCTGTAGTCTGGTAGAAGTTTACCGACGTTTCAGATGCTGCCCCCCTCAATAAGGCTCTGTACTTCTACCAGACTACATGACGCCACAACCCAGAAGACAGCCATCTCCATTTTAAAATTCCTTCAATAATTTACCCTTCTGACTGCCACAGAATATTTTATCACGTTTATTAGCCGGAACATCCCACATTACAATTCGGACGTCATATTTAGAAAGTAGAGATATATTAAGGTGTACAGAGTCCTAATATGTCAGTCGTAACATCTTTTAGTCGTTCTAAGCCTCACATATAGTTTTCTTGCTTAATAATATAATCTTTCCAACACCATACGTTAACTTTCACGTCACTTGAGCATCTGTTTTTTATAACTTAGTGATGCAAGTCAACTGGTAGATCATCTGATAAAAATAACAAATGGATTACTAGGTACCCATTCCGTGAAACTACTATAAATTTCATGGCTACACCTAACGTACTTTGTAGTTTCTCCTCTGGTCGCATTTGAAGTAAGACAAGCTCTCTTTTTCACTATCTGCTTTATTCCCACATGCGTAACCGCAGACGACATTCTACTGACTGGCAATTTCCAATCCTCAGTTTCAAACAAATCAATTAACACTTTTACTTCGTTTTAAAATATTATATGGCATCGAAACATATAAAAGAATCACAAGTGGTGAATAAATACGAACATGGAAGAACAAATCCTGGACTGTTTTAAGAAATTGTTGTTCCAGAGGTCCTTGCTTCCTCCTCATGAGGTCTCTCGTCTACAGACAGTGAAACCACTAACAACTAACGTTTCTGAGGCTGGAATCGTGTACCTCCCGAATATATGCCCAGAATGTTACTGCTATATCAGCCCGTTCTTCAGTAACTCGTGATTATTAAGGTTGCTCCGTGAAGTCCGGTAGATACTGACATAGGTCTCAGAGGAACTTCCTATCTCATCGCTTAGATGAAAATGACGTAAGCAACTTCCTCCGGAACGTCAACCCGTCTTAACCAGACTAAAAGGCAAAACAACCAAAATACGATCGTTTTTATATTAGTCGCCGTGAGAACCTGATACCTCACAAACATATGGGAGAATGAGGTTCTTGTTACGGGTGTAAGCAAGTCACCTGTTGGACGAGATCTGGATTCATAAACGCATAGTCTAGAAACTTTAATTCTTGAACTGAAGTCAGACCGACAGACGCCGAAAACTGTTCATCTGCTGGAAAATGTATGGGATGTAGTGACAAAACAGATAAAAATGGCGTAAAGAAAGCCTTTGGAACATTTGCTTGCTCCGAACTTGGTAGGTCTCGTTAAACAGAGTTCTGTCCACTGCATGAAAAATACTACATTCAGCCACTAAATCTGCATACTTAGCACTATCAAGGTCAGACAGGCAATCAATGCTACAAAAATCACGACAATGTTTGCGTACCTACTTCTTAATTCTTATTTTGTGATTTTTAATATGTCCTGGCACGTGTAAGATACTTCTGTCAGACAAGAAATATCACGTTAATATCTAAAATATTTAAATGTGTGCATACAATTAATTTGTAAATTAAAAAAACAGAGCTTACTCTGGCCTTGTTAAGAGTATGTGTTCCATATAAGATCAGGCTTCAGATACACGAATGTAATACAAGCAAAGAAATCAACTTTTTTTAAAACATTGACAAAAATATAAAAAAAAACAATAAACTATTGTAAACATAGACCTGCGGTAAGAACACAAATTGCAAAATCAGCAATGAAATTACAAATTAAATACAGATTTACTCAAACGATGTCCATTATAATATATTATTTAGTAAGACGTTAAAATGTAGCAGAAATCTGGAGCAACACATGTGGTGATCCGAAAAATGTCATACTTGGCCTTAATAGTTATATTATAAAACACATAATTATTTAAATGTTCGTACCAAATAATGCATATATCACTTTGTTATTTTCAATATATTAAAAAAGCACACTTTCTTGAAACAACAACAGTGCTCTCAAGATGGCAAAATTCCTCTCAGTCCACCCACCAACACCAAAATTTACGTAAGACGTGTCGGTGAAAGAAAATGCTACTAATTTCATTGTCTACTAAAATGTAGTACTCAGTCCTTGGCCTTGCTGGTTGGCACATATGGCCTAATTTTGCGAAAGTACTTAATACTGTTTCTATTTTAAAATAGTTCTTTACCATTTAACTTTTCCAATTTAATAGTTTTATACCATTTAGTTATTCTTCTAATTAATAATAATGTTATTCTTAAAATATCAGCAAATGGATCGGAAAAAATGACGAGAAACAGACGTAAATAAGCATACAGAACTGAAGAAGCAGTGGTCTTATACAGCAGGCAACCCAAATTATGATTCTCTTGTGCGAAATTCCCGAAGTACTAACATTTCATCAGAGCTGTTGCTGAAAATGTCACGTGCTGTGGACAGAGGAGAAAGTTCAGTTACGTCAATATTTGACGACAATGGGGAACTCTTACAATGCCAGAAAAAATACGGAAGATATAACAGCGTAAAGCAAGCTCGTTACAGGCTCTAGGGCAAAGATTCCTGTTTCATTAGTCAAATAGTGTCACGGTAAGAGGAAAGAAACTTCTGAATCCAATCAACGTTTACAGAGCCATGGTTCTGCGCCCTGAAACCGAGTACATATGCCTAACACTAACAAAAAATTGTTCGAATGTTCACGAAATCCAGCTTGCTTTTGAAACTGATACTATCAGATAATTCAAAATTTTTAAGAATCATAAGAATTTTAAAGATGTAGGGGGAGAGGCCTGGGCTTATAGAGTGTCTCGGTCGTCATATTTTATAACTGCAAGCAAAACGAAGTCGCCCTGATGACGGGGACAATAAACTCCTTTGAAACATTTATCAATATCTATCAGACACACGGCGCAACATCCGAGAAGGCATTTATTTGTGACAGCCCGCACTGAGTTCGATTTTCGATCAGGCGGACCTGCGATAGACATAGACTGGACTTTTGGCGATTACTCCAGTTTATACGCAAGGAAAGGGGCCTGAGTTAGTTTTGTTTCGGTAGCACCTTTCTTAATCGAATAAACTGTGTTAAAATTTCCCGATTTGATTGTTGATATATCTAGTTCGGGCCACATCTTGAGGGACTTGTTTTCTCCATCAGGCGACTGCCTGGCGTCCATCTACGTGATTGGATGAAAAGCTGATTTTATGATCGGTGGCTCGACTTGGTGGGATGGGTAAGCTCTTCCAGATGTGTTTTAGCCGATAGCCGAACTAGGACAGATCACGTCATTAACCGCCAATGAGTTTAAAAGTGAGCTTTCTGCGGCAAATTTGTAAGGTTCGGGTGATGAACCAATCAGCCAATGAGAACTCTCTCTTCAAATTCAAAGTCTTGGGGAGAGTCTTGCTGAACGCTTCGTGTGTCCGGCAAGGCGGCTTCCAGGGGACACTTAAGGCTTGTTTCACACATATACGGCGACCGTCCAAACGGCACCGTTTACACGGAACGGTGAAAACTTCACACACAACCGATCATACCCGGAGCCGGTTATTCTGTTGTTTGTTGCCAACATAACTTGACAGTAAAACAAAAAGTTCTCAGTTATCGTCTCTCTAGAGCCCGAAGGTACATAGAATGCTCGTTTGGAATATTAAGTAATAAATGGAGGATCTTTCATCGACCTATAAACTTGCAACCTGATTTTGCTGTAGACATTGTCAAGGCTTGTGTTGATTTATACAACTTTGTTCGGGAGAGAGACGGCTACGAGGCAGAGGATACATTGACAATCAAATTCATTTCATTGTAGAAAGTTTAATAAATTCACATTCACTGATTATTACTTCACAAGGTTGGTACTTAAGTCACGGAACCGGGCATTACACACGGCACGTGTGAAGGAAGCCATTCAACTGTTCACCCGACTACCAAGTGGTGCGCCGTTAGAACGGTCACGGCGCCGGGTTTTGTAGTGGGAAGACACGGCGACTTCACGGTAGACCGTTACCGTATAGACGGCACCGGTGCGTGTGAAAGCTCTCGTATAATCTTCGACCTATAACCGTGTAAACGGAGCCGTTTGGACGGTCGCCGTGTATGTGTGAAACGGGCCTAACGCGTCAGTCTCGACCGCGGACAGTCCTGCACTAGGCGAGAAAAAGAAGAGGAAAAAGAAGAAAATAATAACTCAAGGTGAACCAATGTACAGTTAATTATGGAACTACATCCCCTCGCACTCCACCGCCTCGCACCTTGCTCCTGGAACCCTTCTTCGCCACCACGCAAATTCCTTGAAGGCAAGGGTCCCATGCATCTGAGTTACCACAAAAGCAACTCAAAAGAGCCCCCCTCTAACCAGCCGGGCGTGTAGACGGAAAGCTTGAAGGAAACGGCGGTTAGATTTCCAAGAACAGTTTCTTTAATCTTAACTTCCCTGTATTAAGGAAAGGTTGTGGAGTCGACAATTTATTTTACTTTATCAGTTTGTGTCTTGTTTAATAACGCTATCAATAGAGCAGATCAAATAGCTTCAAGCAATAGGCTAATTAGTGAAAAAGGAATAAAAAAAGTTTCGAACTGAAGAGATTGCGGCTTAATTTAAGATAATATCCCGGAATTTGCTTGGTAGGCCTGAGCACAACCACAAGTTCAGTCAGGGTAGCCAGTTACCGAACACGAGGCGGGGATGCCAACATCTCGACCGCAACTTTCGGTCTGTACATGTGTGAGTTACATTCGCTTAACAGTTAGTAGGACGCCTGATAAAGAACCAACGAACAGCAACCTGTATGTAAATATAATGAAGACGTAATGATGATGAAGTGAGGAACGGATGGCAGCTTTAGTATAAAGGAATTCCTTCTGCAATTGGCTGAAAGTATGAATTAAAATAACAGAACGGCTTTGAAACTCCACTCCAGTCGATATTTGTTTCCTTGATTTGGGTAAAATGTTCAGGGCTCAGTCACGCATGCTCTTGCATTCAAAAGAGAACAGTAAACAATGCAAAAAATATCTTGTTTCAAAATACTTGTACTTGTGAAGTCAACAACCAGTATTACGTAGCTCCCAATCAAGGTCTCTTTGCGTCGCATATATATATAATAGGTCTGTCATTTTCTAGCTCAGAGACACTTTGCATCCTGATACGTATGTTCGACGGATAATACGGATTATAATACTAGCATAACTCCATCATTTCTCATCTAGTATCACAACGTAAGTATTTATACCATGGTAACAATTTATATCAGAATAAGTATTTAA
>NW_019060304.1:0-15049 GCF_000696155.1 Zootermopsis nevadensis | reverse complement strand
TACAACATATTCTGTGGCAAGAAGTATATGGTTTATTTTATTACGATATGGACTGGATTCATTTTGCTTAGGATAAAGACCACTGGGCGAGTTGATGTGAGCATGGATATGAATCTTCGAGTTCCACAGAACACCTCGACACTAGCTAAGACTCTATTAAAAGCTTTAGTGGTTTAATTTTGTATCTCCAGGTAAACAGCAGGATAGTAGGCAAAAATCTTATTATTATTCTTCCAAATGCTTCCTTTCTCAGACTTTACGATCACCTTACCTCTTCATACGACGCCATATGAAGTGTGTGGTTTAAACAACGTCGTTAAAGCAGGATTTTAAGATATCGCGGAGGGCGAGAACAAAGCTGGCTGACTTCTGGGTTGTAGCATCGTGCAGTCCGGTAGAAGTTTACCAGCATTTCAGAGGTGCTTGCTGCCTCCATCATCAGGGAGACGAGACATTATGATGATAGATTTCTTAATAGTGGGTGTTTACAGAGTGAAAATTTGGACAACATCGAAGTAACGTTTTACTTTTGATGTTGTAAAGAGCGTAGCGCCATAACGGCTCGTCCTAGGTATAACAAATCCAACATTTGAGACTGAAAACACATGATTTGTAACAACTTTATGTTGTTATGTATTTTGCCAAATAACGAATCTCTCTTTGAAGTTATGGGGCACCTGCACTATACGCTTACGCAGATCATGACAAACCCGATAAATTTAGTCTGTAACCCTGAGTCAAATCTTCATTATGTCGTTACAGATGACGCTTAGACAACCAAATCCAGAGATGCAGGCCTTCATCAGGAAGAAGCTGAACGAGAATGTAAACACGACTCAAGAGAACGTACAGCACATCAAGGATTGGCTCGCAAAACAGCCCCACCTCCCGAATTTTGACGGTACGAAATACAGCGTGTTTAAGTAGTCACTGTGCAGTTGCGGTTATGTAGTAATGCACGTCCTGGCGTGATTGCCTGCCTGCCTGCCTGCCTGCCCAAGTAAATAAAGCAGGCAGGACAAACTTAAGTGCCACTTGAAAATAGAGCCCATCACATCTGTGGTAAAAATCATAACCGCCTACTTTTACTAAAAGTTGCCAGAACAAAGGAAGCTGCTTCTCCTATAGGAAGACGTTCGAATCTTATTTAATGTAAATCGGTATTTTGGTTCAAACCTTACTGGTGGGATACGCACACACTGGCGCCATACATTTAAACTTCTTTACGAAGTGAGAAAGTATATCGATTTTGGTCTTCTGTGTTGAAACGTCGTGTAAATTTGCAAGATTTGAGGTTTTCACAGCGGGGAGTATGAAGATTTCTGTCTTCTGAGTTGTAGCGCTGTGTAGTCTGTGTAGCGATTCATCGCCCTGATGACGGAGGCAGTATGCCCTCTGAAACGTTGGTTAACATCGACCAGACTACACAGCGCTACAACTCAGAAGACAGAAATCTTCATACTCATCGCCCTGATGACGGAGGCAGTATGCCCTCTGAAACGTTGGTTAACATCGACCAGACTACACAGCGCTACAACTCAGAAGACAGAAATCTTCGTATAGATTTGTAGGTATCTGAAAAAGGGTTCAAGATGGAGGCAATATATTCCTCCGCAACGCTCATGTCTATCTACACGTCCATATAACACTACAACCTAGATCAACATCGGCAGATTCACAGCAGCGAGGACATCAAATTTTATAAGGAGATTATGAAGATTTCTGTCTTCTGGGTTGTTGCGCATTGTAGTTTGGTCGATGTTCATCAACGTTTCGGAGGTCATACTGCCTTCGTCATCAGGGCGATGAATGTGCCAAATGGGTAGAGGAGGCCAGGTTTATAAACCATTATTCATTTCTCATTGTATATATTTATGATGCGTGCTGTATTGACCGTTCGTCTATTTCTCCCCGATTACATTATGGTAATAATATAAACTGAAGGCTACGTGAAAGGGCGGAAAATCCACAAGGATGCTGTTACTGTATGACTCATCGTTTGGCAGAATAAGAACATTTTTACACATCTTCCCGTATAGGATCCCTTACTCCTTACCACAGCTTGCTGACTGGGCTTAGTTGCTAGCGGGGCAGACAGCCAGAAAATGAAGCTCTGTGGGTGAAAAATTGCATCTTATCTGTAGCGCTTAAATTATCCATCCATGCTTTCTTTTACCATTTACGAAACTTCCTGAATAGAATTTTAAATTCGATATATCGTACGATGTTTGTGATCGTACTTGCATTGTACTGCTTAAATTTATTCAGTTTAACAGTGCGTTGCAACTTAGCTTAAGATAGGAAGGTCCAAAACAACTATTCAACAAATGGCATGAAACATCACCAAATGGAATCATATTTGAGTTTTAAGTTCGTAAATATTTTACACCTGATGATGGTTTTATAAAAACTGAAACATGTTGTGTAAAGGATGTTCCAAAATGTAAATCGATCAATCGATATGGAACATCAATGATATTTTATTATCTTAATTATAAGAAATTTTAAATATTGTGATAAGACGGATTAAAATAAATAATTGTAAGGAAGTTTATTTAGTCCGCAAATTGTTGTCCTTTTCTTCCAATGCAAATGGTGCGGTTTAGAGGCACTAAACATAACATTCTTCTCTCTACCTGTTGTAGATGACCAGCGCATTACAACTTTTCTCCGTGGATGCAAGTTCTCCTTGGAGAAGACGAAGCGAAAATTAGACATGTTTTTCACAATGAGAGCAGCAGTTCCAGACTTCTTTAATGACCGTGATGTCGCCAGGCCGGCGCTAAAGGACATCCTCGATTTCATGTGAGAACAATGAGTTTAACACCTGCAGTAATTATTTAGCGACTAGTGAGGCGAAAGCGTGAGGAGCTTACTGGTTGTGGCCTGCTTGTAGGTAGTAACGTCGTAGTGCGACGACTGCACAGGGCGGTTATCTCGTCAGCAAGATGAACAAGTGGTGAAGGGGGTCGGAACGGAAGAGGGTTCTATCCGAGTGTGGTAGGAAAACCTCAGGTGACATCATTAATAATAACGGTATGCCCTACCGACGTTTTCTCGACGATAAGCACAACACCAGTTCCCGAGACCCTGACGCGACAAGACAGACCGACGACTAGGAAGGAAGTCGACTCCCAAGGCAACTTGCGCGTTTAAACGAAAGACACGACGCAATGATCTATGAATAATGGCGGGATGAGAGGCGGTGACCCCACCTACCCGCGTTTTGTTTATCTGTAGCTTATTTAGAGACGCTGTCAGTACCTCAGATCGAGTGTCGTAGAATGATAAACAAATAAGTAATAAATTGTGAAGGGACATGGAAGAAAGCGGTCATGGTCTGGCCCGTCCTGACACTTACCAGCAACGGGGAACGGTACGTAAATCAGAATAACCTTTCTCAGGGACAAGATTTGAACTCGGACCTACCGCTTACAAACCAGGACCCAAGAATTCTAGATCTGAAATTCAACAGAGAATTGCTGTCATAGCTCAGTCAGTACAGTGACTGTCTACGGACTGGACGGCCGTGGTTCGATTCCCAACAGAGGCACAGGATTTTCTTCTAGCTTCTATGACCAAACCGACTCTGGGGCCCACCCGACACCCTGCCTAAATGCGTACAGAGGTCGTTTCCCAAGGATAAAGCGCGGCTGGGGCGTGACAATGACCACTCACCCCCATCTAGTGCCGAAGTTAAGAATAAGTAGGAGCAAAACCTCATCCCCACTCCCTAAGCGCCTACATGGCGTATAACGGGACAAGTTTACTTTGCTTTTACATCTTAATGCTGTCACCTTTACGCTCGTGTCCTTTCTCTCTAGGTCCCGGAATCTGACGTCCACTCCACTTTACTGACTGAAATATCCATGATCCACATGTTTGTCCATTTGTTGTTACAAACACCCACTGTTCTACAACGAGGTACATGTAAGAAAATGTAGTGGCCAAGCGACCAGCGACTCGAGAGCACGGGAAAATAGGGAGAGTCAATTACAGAGGGAACACCTGCTTCTGATTTACGATTTGTACCGCACTTCGTAGAGTTATTGTGGTTCGTTTTAAATGATACGCCCTCTTGCAGCTACATCCCGCCTCTGCCCGGGCTCACTCCGAACGGCTGCCGCGTGATCGTGATGAGAGCCAGGGTCGACGAGGCTGTGCTGTCCTACAACGTGATGGACGTCATGAAACTAGTGTTTATGATCGGCGACATAAGGCTCAAGGAGGAGGACACTGGCGTCGCTGGGGATGTGTACATTCTGGACGCTTCCATAGCGACGCCGGCTCACTTCGCCAAGTTCACGCCGGCAGTGGTCAAAAAGTTTCTAGTTTGCGTCCAGGTCAGTCACAGTTACATATAACCTTTAGCCTACTTGTAGGCCTCTACGTCGTTTGATAAACATGGCGAGAAGTTCATGTCTGTCCGCACGTTTTGTGCCCGAGTAACGAGTAACTTGCAATAATTCTGCGAGAAATTAATTCTGGGAACTATCAGTCAAATAAAATCTCTTCTTCACTAGAAGCACAGATTTGGCCCCAGCACTTTTAAAAAATGATTCATGTAGAGTAGGTAGGCGAACCATAACAAACCGATAAAAAGTGTTTACAAAGTAGAAGCAGCTAATACCTTAATTTTAACGAAGAACTTGTCTTTTAATATTCAAATAACAGTCCAATTGGGTCTTTCATCATTTTCACTTGCGTGGACTAAAGTATGAAATAAAATACGGACAGCTCAATCGTAAGAGAGACCAAACGGAACTGTGAGATGCGCAGATTCACGTACCGACGAATACATGGGCAAAGATAAGGAAAACCTAAGGAAAAGGATAATGCTTACAACGAATGATTTGTTAAATGCGAAATAATAAACAAATCCCTCCTAAGTAATAAATGCTGTTGTATTAATGTCCATAAGTCTCGACGCTTTCAAAATAAGAAAAGCCTACAGCTTCGATTCCTCCTGCCGAATGTTTTCCATGCGGAAGTTAACTTGTAGATGTCCTCACCTAAATTCTCAATTCATTGCTTCCTTTTGGTATCGTCCTTGATTTAACAGACAAAACAATTAATTTCTACATTATTAATATTGTAGGATTTGAGGTTTTCAAGGCGGCGAGCCTGAAGATTGCTGTCTTCTTACCTGAGACTTGTAAAACGTAACAATAGATCGAAAATGCAAGAGCAGCATCTCCAAGGACCATGACAAATGCAACGAGCTGTCGAACACATGCAAACGCATAACAATAACAAGGATTCCGTGCGTGAGTTAAACACACACAAATTACGATGCAAGTTACGTGGAAGACCTTGCTTTCACGCATCCCATCTTTCATTTCAAACCGATTCTGATTTTCTAAAGAAATTCAAGAAATATTGTTTTTCTGGATTCTGACATCGTGTACACACGTAGGTGGGTGTTTCGGAGGACCATGCTGTCTCCATCTTCAGAGTTAAATACAGCGGCGATATTTCCCTCCGATATGTTGATATCCATCTGCAACAACTCATAAGACCACCTTCGCCATCTTATCTATTTTTTCTTCCTTCCTCAGGAAGCATACCCTGTCAAACTCAAGCAGGTCCATGTGGTGAACGTGTCTCCTATTGTGGATTCAATCATCAGCTTTGTCAAGCCGTTCTTGAAGGAGAAGATACGTAACAGGGTAATAAACACTAGGCAGTATATGTAGGGTATGTGCCAGAAGCACACTTTTAGCAAAGTTTTTAAATTATTACTCTTATGTCCATATTTCTGAGGAAAGATATAAAAACAATGGAGAATGCTAATATGCCCTACTATGTCAGACTATAGACGTTGAACCATTAAAAAAGAAATTTGTGAATCATATTTCAATTTTTTTTTATGCTTTTGTTAAAAGAAACTTTTTCGGAAAATACGTAACACATGCACTTGATTTAATATAAATTGAATCATGCTGACAATTGGAAAGAAAAACTACAGTTATTTGAATGTTATTTTCTATCTGAGGGGTTCGCAGTTTATGAACTAAAACAATCTTTATGTGTAATATAGACGGAAAATATATTTTTCTAACAATCTTCAACTTTCGGCATATTAAGATGAAAGAAATGTCCAATGAAAGAAAGATATTACAAAGGTTCCCGTCAAAAGTAAAATTTCGTGAATAGTAAGTTTCTTTCCAACATTTGAAAATTTGATTGAAAAGGAAACCAAGGAACACATATTTACCGTAATAGAACGCACGTTAGGGACAAACGTTTAGCCCTCTGAGGCAGAAGCGTGTCTAAATAACATTAAAATATTTAGTTCAAGAACTAAATAAAATAAAACACGAAGCTCGTAAAGTACAAAGGTGATTCTGTTAATGCTGTTTCAAGAAATTGCTGATATTTATTCTTGGAATCACACAAACAGGGCAAAATGCAGCGTTAATGAATGTAAAGGCAGGTGGTAGTTACCACAATTAAAAATTAGTGAAGGCAATACATTTTAAAACTCCAATAATATTTATTTATGTATAGAAAAACGTAATTCCAGGTTACATTTTTGCAGATTCTTAGACAATATTCGCAAGCCTGTGAAATTTATTTTTTATTTTGTTCAGATATATGTGCACGCGGCAGGGTTACAATCTCTTCACAAGTACATCCCGAAGGACATTCTCCCGGAGGAATACGGTGGCTTTGCAGGTCCGCTGGAATCCATTCACGGTGAGTTGGCTGTTCTGACGCCGTCTTTGCATTTATTTAATATTACAATCGAAGGCGTCTTTCTGAGTAGTGACTTTTCGCAGAATAATTTAATGTGCACGAGTTTAATATCCTTAAAAACTGTAAGAATCATCATACTTTGATGAAAAATCAGTCCTTTACGTTATGAAGAAAATAAATATAAAGTATTTTAAGTATTTACTTGCAGGTTCAAACCACACTTAAACGATCATGAGCGACGTCCAGCCCCTTCTTACACGCAACGCTTGTTTCTCCAAGACTCACCTACATGCCCCGCCAATCGTAACCCACTTTAGTAGGATTTAACGATCTCACAGTGGCGATTATGGCAATGGCTGTCTTCTGGGTTGCAGCCCCATGTAGTCCGGTAGTTTACCGACGTTTCAGAGGTTCTTGCTGCTTGTGTCCATCTTTAGAGCTCGTCGCCCTGATGACGGAGGCAGAAAGCACATCTGAAACATCGTTAAACTACCAGACTACACGGCACTATAACCCAGAAGACAACCATCTCCGTTTTATTCTTTAAATAAAAGACAATACCGAAACTAATTTACTCTTATGCTGTTTAGCGATTTTCAACTGCTTATTCCATGCGGGGTAGAATAATTTTTTGAATGATTATTTGAAAAGGATCTGGAAAGGGACGGTCATGACTTCTTTACTTTAAAGGAATAATCCAGTAGGTCGCTGGAGGGACTGAGATATATCAGTAAAAAGCATTGTGCTGATTGCAGCTGAATGGGTTGAGAAGATGCTGAGCTACAGAGAATGGTTCAAGGAACAGGAGACTGTTAAGGCAAACGAGTCGAAGAGACCGGGCAAGCCAAAGACACACGATGACCTATTTGGTTTGGAAGGCTCCTTCCGGCAGCTTGTAATCGACTGATCTACCGCGGCTAAATCGTCTTTTAGAGGCAGTATCTTCATAATATTATGTTATCTTTAAGTTTGTGAAGAAACAGATTTTACAGAAAAAGAAGTACAGGAGGTTTCATTATTGGCTCATTGTTCTGAGTTACTTCTAGGGCGGATCAAAAACTTGGCGGTGTAAGTATACACCACCGGTATGTACAAAGCAACGCACTGCCGTGTTATAAAACTTTACAGGCATATAAAATGTATTAAAGGACTTTCTAAGTATAAAAGTACCTACTCTTGTCATAAACTCCGGTTTTCGAGAGCGAAACTCCTTGTCTCTGGCACAGTAATTTCATTAAATTACCTCGCTCGTTTCACCGCTCGTGTGATCAGTCACCAATTCAGATTGTGACTACATTCCCATTCATCTTTAGATTAAACTTTTCATTTGATGAAAACATACTCTTCTTATTGTCTTTCTTAAACGCATCCATAGTCCCCTCTGTTTCTCCAAGTTCATCGTAGTCCACGTCGAGACCAAAATTTCATTCCCGGAATATACTTGTAAAAGCCTATTATTGACACAACATTATCTGCCTTTGCAACGCGTTGACTAGCGTTTCTTCTCTTCGACGTTTCACATGTTATTGCCTTCATCACTAGGGCAGTGATGTTTTAGGAAGCAAGGACATCTGAATGGTACGTAAACTTCTCAGCCTACGCGATGCTACAACCAGAAAACAGCTGTCCTAAAAATCATTTAATAATGGGAAATTAGAAGTGCAAAAATATAGTTTTATTTCCTACAAGATGAATACATATTGCTAGGGGCTTCACGAAAGGCTTCAGATAGTTGCACACACTGAGGCCAGTATCCAAACTGTCTCAGTGAGCAATTGAGTGCCAGTTACAGAGGTATTTCTGTTAACTGAGCAATCACGGTGTTAAACTTCATCCTAAGTACAAATTTGAATTAAACAAATTATGATAAATTGGGCTTATGCTATTTATCGAATCCATACTTCTGTTGTCCCATGCCATGAGATAGCAAGCAATTTTCTAAATTTTTATATTTAACTAAATAAATTAATTCAGTTCGAAATCTTTTGTCCTCTCGTCTCATATAAAAAATTAAAGATTAAAATATACAAAAGTGTAATTTTGCCAGTTGTGCTGTATGGGTGAAAAACTTGGTCTCTCGCCGAGGGTCTTTGACAACAGAGTGTTGAGGAGGATATTTGGCTAAATTTATGAGTTAACTAAATTTATAAATACAGTAGTCTACCGTACGCTATCCACATAGTAATCAATGCAAAATGATTATATATCGTTATTCATAAGAACCGTCTTTAACAAACCGTTTTACTTTCGTTCTCACTGGACACTTCATTGGAAGAGTCACACGGTAACAATTGTAGTATTAATAAATAAATCAGAACAAGTGATTCCAAAGCAGGATTTTTGAAATTCGTACACATAACAAACATTCTTGAAAAAGTTATACTACATTACATATATTTCAGATGTATTGTGTGTTGAATACATATTTTGTACAAGATATTAAAATTCGTTTTAAATATGAAAAATACCTTCTACGTCCTCCCATGTTACTATCATTCATCAATCACTTGCATTAATTTGCTACTAAATATATGAGTCAAATTCCCCTGCAAGATACTTCACCTAACTCCATACAATGGAGTCCTCCTTGAGAAGCCAACAGACCAAGTCTTTGAAATGTTTAACGAATTCACGGCGCCTTTATGAATCCCGAATGTTGATTCTCGTGTCAATAAGGCCGCCATTAGTCCCTGTCGTGTGCCAGACCAATCCAGTACAAACCTTCAATATCCTGTTTTTTTAAGATCCTCTGTGTGTTATCATCCAGTCCATGCAGCTACCTTTTGAGTATTACGACTAAAATCTGTACATCCCTGATGGTCGCCCTGACGACCGAGACATTATGCACCTCCGAAACGTCGGTCAACTTGTACGAGACTACATGGCACAATATCCCACACGGTTGTCATATTCAACAATTGGGTTTCTTGGCTACTCAGGTTCTACGTTAAACTGAATGATACAGTTGTCGACCTCAGGAATAGAAGAAGAATATAAAGAAATGTACATGATCATGCCTTGAACTTCTAGAGATTCCGTTCAAGAGTACAATGATACTGCGATCGGGCAGTGCAATTATTTCCAGAGATAAGATAGCGATCAGGTGTATCTAGCTCAGAAAATCTATCACTGCTGAGACGCAGTATACGGGCCGACACGTCCTGAATGCATTGCAGGTAAGGCACAAGTCAAAACATAATTTCAGAGGTCGATTCCAGAATGCTGTAAGTCATGTTTGTAATTTTTAATGAAACACCTAAACCCGATTACAAACAAATGAAACGCTACAAATAGAGAGAAGTCTGTGTTGTGAGGTGTGTTAAGATGCTGCAAAGATATTGATTAAATTATTACATCCATTTTGAGGGGTTGTTTTTTAAATAACGCACAGAAGATATCAGTTCTCGTGCCACTGAATATAATAATGAAACAACAATACTTTTTAAAAAACAATTGCAACAGAAATTAGAACACTTCCCAGAAGTAAATTACATCGAATAAGAAACCATTACAATTTTAAACAAATAATTATTTTAACATTTAACAAGTGGTACAGACTTAAACAGCCTAATTAACACCAAGTCCATAACTGAACGTATACAAGACTGTTAAGGTAAAATGCAGAAGATCACAGAAATGGGTCGCTTTCATTAAAATAAAAAAATTAACACCGTTGGAATCTCTCAACGTTTCTTCATGGAACTTATAATCTAACACGTTCCAGTCGTCACCCAACAATTTCACTGTTATTCGTTGTTAATAAATAAACAACAGAAACAATTTGAATAACACAACATAAAATTGAAGCAGACGCCTGTTGCATTCCGACAAGTCATAAACATGTTTTTAAAATCGCTACTGCTCATGCGCCATTACTTCGATTCATTTGTAAGAAATCACATAATGACGGAACCGTTTGAAAAACACTTCACTGAATCATCATGACTATGTACGATTCTAAAAATAAAATCTGACCCTTTTTAGCTAATAGAGGCTAAGGAAAGTACTCCAGTTGTTTACAAATTGAGTTCATGTGTTGTGGATCTACCTCTTCAATTATCTGATCTTATTTATCTCACTTTAAGCTCTGGAGATTAATGTGTCATAAGACATGATAAGTCCGTAAGTCGTTCATGATAAATTACGAAAGTACTTTCAAGTACCGCATATTATCTAAACGAATTATTATTTTTTATTCGGAAAATGCTTATTGCCATGCACATCAAAACATGTTGTTTTCCTGTCGTTTGTCTAAAAGCGCAAAGACTTGTTTAGGGAAATTCGTCTGACGTTAATTGAAAGACACGAGGCAAGGCCAGTGGTTCCAGGGTCCCAAGAAAAACGTGTGGACCTAAGAGGGATGAAGTGACAGGAGAGTAGAGAAATAGTCAATCCAAGTGTGTTTTGCTATATTCGCACCTATTTTATTTCAGCGGCTGTAATTCTGGTTTAGCCTCTTTTGTTTTCATCAGCCATATTGTCCCGTCTAAGTGTTGGTAATCCAAGGCCATAAACTTCTACTCTGGCGAATTTATGGACAATTAAAAATTGTGTTGATAAAGAATAAAAATTTACAATTTCAGAAATTTTAATTTATACACAATTTATCCTTCATATGACATTAAACATCCGATAAAATTGAAAGGTTTAACTTGTTTTATTTAATTGTTTATTACTATTTTAATTATTACGAGTTCTTGTACACACAACACCATTGTATTTTACTTTTCTGTTTAAACTGGCATCCCATATCGACAAGTTATTAATTTTGTGAGGTGATATCCGTAATTCATTTTGAAATTTGACTTTATTACTAGATCAGTTACGAAGAGGACTGTTTAGACATTTGTTTCTTGATAGTTGTTTTAATTTCACTTGCCACCTGTGCATCATTTCTTCAAGCCTACCTATATCTTACCATAATCAATGGAGTTAGATGTAAAATACTAGGGTCGCGCAATATAGTTTCGAAATTTTGTGCAAACAGAAACCGAACTTCGCAGGGAAGTTGTCAGTACTCCTGGCTCATGTTTAGGAGATTCTGGGTTCAAATTTCGGTGCGGGGACCGGTTACTCAGATGTCTTCGGCAGCTCTCCTCAGCCCCACCAGGCAAATGCCGGAACGAAATCTTAAGTTAGGCCACGGCGGCTTCCTTCTGGGTCCATTAATTTAGTATTCATTAAACGTCATATAATCACACGCAATGTAGTCTGAGCCACTGACAGTGTCGTTAAATAAACCACAAATAATAAATAAATAGAAGTAAATAGGTATTTAAAAGAAAGTTCTCAAAAGATTATGCCACGACTACTTTGAATTAAATACTTTTATATAGAATATAAGTCAAATCAAGGACTGCGTCTCATTACAACAGTAGATCTCACGAAGAAGGCTGACTTCTGGGTTGTTGCGCCGTGTAGCCTGATAGACGTTTACTGAAGTTTCAGAAGTCCATGATGCCTGAGATGATCATAATGATGAAGGCAGAAAGGACATCTGAAACGTTGGTGAAGGCCTACTAGACTATACGGTGCAACAACCCAGAAGACAGTCATCTTCGAACACAACGCTGTGAAAACCTCAGATCCTACAATAAGAAATCAAATTCATCAGGTAACATCGGCGAATGAATGGACAAGGAACCACAAATCACAGTCAGAACAAGTAAAATCAGTCATCTTATTTTGTTACGCATATACGCAAAACGAATAATTTATCCCCAGATACTGTCTAATAAGCCGGAGTTGCTATGACAAATCATGGAAAACAATTTGTATCAGGATTAATGCCTAATAAAGTTAGAAGTGGATTTCGTATCATGACGTTTGTGAATTCAGTTTCGACTCAAAAATTATGTAGAATAATAGTGTAAATTCTACTCCTAAATACAGTATATGCGACTTCAGTTTCTCAAGGCTGTGAAGATGTCGATGTTGATTTTCTGAGTTTAACGCCAAAACCGACGGTACCATAAGACTCTAGATCCCAGACCACCGACGTCGTTCTCTTACATAATTTGTTCACAACGGAGCACCGTAACAGACCTAGGACAGCATCTGTTCAAGCTCCCAGATCCATTAAACTAATACGCACATTTCTACACCGCATATTAACAATTAATGATGTTTAATTGACTACAGACATTATTTTATTGCTTGTCATTCGAAACTGTCTCGTGAATCCATAACCAAACACCTCAGCACTACAAACATGCTACAGGTTATCATGATGATGGACACAGATACTGCCCCCGAAACGTCGTGTTATGAGAAACAACAGACGGTGGATAATGTTAAACATTTTAGCCACAGCAATTATGTTACAGGTAGCAACTCTGAGTCACACTGCGAACGTAACATGGCAATCCGCCCGCTAAGTGCCGAACTGCAAGCAATAGCACGTGAGGAGTTGAACGAGGATCCTGCCAGATTGGAACAAGATTTAAAGTACTTGAGGGAATGGCTGGCCAAACAACCCCATCTTATACCCAGGACAGGTAATTTATCAGTTGACCGACAGATATAAAGAGCAAAGTCAACCTACACAGCAAACTCGCAGGTGCGAAGTTTGGTTAATATTATTCTCAATGTCGTTCTTCATTTACTACTTACATACTCCACTACGGCCCCAAAACAGCTCTTGCAGAATCTTAGCCACCTCATATAGGCTGCGTGAGGGTCATTAATCTATTTATACATGTGGGAGGATTCCTTTACACCGACGCAGAACATCTTCCAACACGGGACAGCGCGACATTAAATGGTACTGACAAACATCCATCAATCCAACAGATTTCGAAACCCACGACCATAGTATTTCAGCAGTCAAGGCCCACTGTTCTACTGTAACTGGTCGAGGTTTCTTACCTCGGGAAAGTAAATCCATTGATTCTCAGTCTAAAATGTTTAACTGTATCTTTTATTAAGTAAATTAAAAACGCTCCTTTTACGCAATTTACTTTCAAATTTGCTGAGATTTTCTTTTGCAGATCGGATACGATTTTTTGTGTAAATATATATACAGCTGACATCAATAACATTACTTGTTTCTAATTCTATGGCCAATTTTCGATTCCATTAGAAGCTCAATCACAACGCATCCCTTTCTGGAGATGAAGCTGACCACTCATATACTTCTAGTGAAACGTTTAATAATCAGTGAAAATTAACTCCATGCTCGCTATACTCCCCAAATCAAGATGGAGACTGAAAGGAGAAAGGATACTTCAAGCACAACAAATTTTATATTAACTGTTATACTGTATTTTATAAACGATTCTTTTCTACTTCAACAGAATTCAAACTTTAAAAACTGGCTGGTTGCTGCTGGATAACGATGCATTTTATCTCATCTGTCCCCTGTCTTTTAGTGTTTCTTACAACAATACTTTTTATTTCTAGCTTCTCAAAGAGTTAGCCGGGCTAACACGGCTAACACTTTGATGACATGCGCGATCTGTTCAGTACACAACCCCAGAAACTGTTACAACTGACGTGGCGCGACTTACAGATTAAGAAACAGGATTTAATTCGCAACAACAGCTGTGTTTCAGACTCACAATGGCTAATAACATTTCTTCGTGGCTGTAAGTTCTCTCTGGAACGCACCAAGTCCAAGATAGAAATGTTCTACACACTGAGAACCGCGTTGCCGGAGTTTTTCACGAATCGTGACCCGATGTTGCCAGAGATTCAAAACGTCCTCAAATCAGGGTGAGGTAATTACGTCCAACTACTTGGTATTGACACAAAGAAATACATTACAGACGGAGAAATACAAAAATACAGGACAAACCGTGACTGATCCTGATGAAGTGAGGCTTGAGGACGTCTTCAAAACACAGATGAACATCTTAGATATATTGGTTGAAGAGGACGATCGTGTTACTATCTGCGGCACAGCGTTTGTGATGGACAATTCGCAAATGACTTTGGCTAAAATGGCACAATTCACCCCCTCACTAACGAAGAAAGGCGTCACCCAGTTTCAGGTAAAGTTTTCCCAAACAACTTGCTCTCCCTCAGAGAAATACTGATTTTGCTTTAAACTCTTTGAAGTCGAAGATTATTCGTAAGTCCTAAGCAAAGACATTGGGGAAATGTGAAAACATGAATTAAAAATAGATGGTGAGTGCATAGAATGGATTCATTTGGTTTATACTACGGAACAATGACGGGATTACACTATAAACAACGATTCTGTCTTACGACGTTAAACTTTCTCAAACTAATATTCACTGTTCTAGGATGGTTACCCAGTTCGTCCTAAAAGCATGAACACTATCAACATGAGTCCAGCGTTCATCACTGTGTTCAACATGTGTAAGTTATTCATGAACGAGAAGATGAA
>NW_019060303.1:191491-213831 GCF_000696155.1 Zootermopsis nevadensis | reverse complement strand
TTATTTTGTGTTCTGTCTGACGACAGGTCCATATGACCAGGATCCTTCCATCCTTTTCTCGGACTGGGATCTGTTCATATACGTTCTTGGCAGATGATCCAGCAGTGGTTTGCCATTGCCTTCTTCTGTGTGTGCATGGAGTAATTGTTGGGATGCCACGGAGGAAAACTCCGTGTTGCCTAGACCACGGCCTTGCCCAACACAAGTTATAAATTCGGGCACCGCCGGGAATCGAACCCGAGACCACAGGATTACAAGGCCAGCGTTCCAACCACGCGAAAAAGTAGCTCTATTACTGTTATCATAATCAGAATCAGGACGTTTTGTTCTGTTGCTGGCATTTTAAGAGACATGGTCTTGAAATTCGTGTTAAAAGGCGTTAACAGTTTGTAGTCCTTACCAAAACTTGTTAGGACGATCAAATGTATTTCTAGGTGGGCGGGACATGTAGCACGTATGGGAGAGATGGTAGATGCTTACAGTAATATAATCAGAAAACCTGAAAGAAAGAGGCCACTTGACGTACGTGTGTGAGAGGATGATATTCAGATTGATATTAGCACATTCAGGTCCGGAGACTTGAATCGGAGGCTTCTGGAATGCGAACCAGGAGTGCTAACCACTTGGTCGCGACGTTCGGTATCCCCGCCTTCGTGACGTGGTAGATAAACGCAGGGGAAACTGTGACTTCAGAGGCTAAAGGCACGACAATATCCTCCAGGTTGATTTCATCGTCTGAAGTGAGGAAGCGAACATCCTTCACTGTCGGGACGAACAGATTGTGCTCAGTCTTGCGAAATGCACTATAACCTAACAAGGTGGATTGCTCGTTTCTCTTACCTACTGTAATTTCATATACCCTAAAATACACTGAGATTATTCATCGCCTACACTTATCATCACCCCCCCTCCGACGCCAGTTTGAGTTGTAAAATTTTCTGGTTGGTCTGGAGGTCAGCAGGACCCCCGGGGGGGGGGGGGGTATACCCGTCAACCGCTTTACGGCGCTGTCTGCCACATCATGATGTTGGTAATTAATGAACCATTGCAGCTAGACTTCAGTAAGTTTTCTGCAAGACAATAGTAAACATACTTCGAACCTTCGAGGTTATGCGTGACGAATTTAACGAAGTCGGAAACTGCAGTAATTTAAATTATGCAGTGAAATAGTAAAATTATTGTTGTGAAATACATATTACTAACTTGGTTAAGAAATTAGGCACGTCAGTTCATATGATGTGTTGGTATCTTCTGTTTCGCTGGACCAGTAAGTAGCATGTATGGGAGTGGGGATCAAACAGGTTCGTATAAAATTTAGTCGGAATACCTGAACGGCACAGACCGTTAGAAAGACTTAAGATTGCAGTGTGTGTGTGTGAGATCTGGATTTGACCTAACACAGCGTCCACTATGGACTCTTGTGTTTGGTAATTCAAAGTTTAAAAACTGAATATTCAATGCCTAAAATGAAAAATTTTTAAGAAAAGAAATGGAAGTTCCGAATCTCAGACTCAAAATTTCAAAACAGATTGCATTTTGAAAGCTCGAACATGTTTAAATTTTAAAAATTTAGAAAATCATAAATTTAAAAATTTAAGAAAATAAATAAATAAATAAGTCAGACATATCGATGTCGAAAAAACTATGTTAATCGATGTGAAGTATTTGTATCGACATGGAGAAATATAAATATCGAATGATCGATATTGAAGAATGCTACAAAGAAGACGATGTGTACATCGAAACGTCGGTATATGTTTGTGTTGTTATGGAATGTCGAAAAATATCGATATCGAGAAATCTACACTTTCGGTATAGAAAATCGTAACATATCAATATCGTAAATCTGTATTTTGGCTATCGATACAAATCGATATGTATAAAATCAGTTGATCTGGGTAGATGCGTTAACTTAGGGCGCCATGACACCGCACCCTGGAGGAAACGTGCAGCTGATAGCGTGACGTAATGGAGCCGGTTCTTGGGTAGGCCGCGTGTCATGTAGCTGCCCTAATTTAGGCTTATCGGGCTGTTTAAAATGCGCACAGCCTGATAATGTCCCATCACAGCGCCCCCTGCAGGTGATTTTGTTCGCGAGGAGTGGAAGGAAGGATTGTAACTGTGGGCTACGTTTTAATAAGGTTAATACTGTTGTCCCTCCATGGAATCCTTCTCTAGAAGCTAATAGTCGCTCAGCCAGTCAAATTACTTTCCTTTTATATAACCCATAGCTTATTACCGTGTTTACAAGAACCCGCGACTGGACCCTGTCTTCAGTCAGTCACATCCTCTCAATATATATTTTAAGATACACTTTAATATTATCCTTACAATGAAATCTGTGCTCAACCGTTAAGGTTTCGGGCTGACATTACGTAAGGTGGGATTTTAATAAATTTTGCTTGGAAACTTGTAAGACATCCGTTTCGAAGAGCAACTCAGTAGAAGGATGATAATGTTGATTTGAATTGTAGGTATCGAAGCGTTACGAGAATATGCTGGATCTTAACAAGGGCGCATTGTAATATCCAGAGGACTCCACAGAGTATTTCGGCCCCCGCAAAAGGGAAAAAAAGGTACAGAGTTGTAGAAATCCTCATTCATATATTCATGTATTTATTCCTATTTTTGAATCCATCTAAGTTCTTTCTTCTGCGTATAGTAAATGTAATACATAACCTCATTCTTAAGGCGCTAGTTTTAACGCGCGAAACGGCGAGACGTGATTGTATAAACGATTTTAAAATAAAAAATATGTTATTATTTTTTATCTCGTAGCAGCAGTAGCTTCGTTAGCGTGAAATGCTGGTCTTAATTTAACCACGCAACGGAGTAAATCTTGTACCGGGAGCTGTGTACGCCCTTTACGACAGAGGGAACTTTCCTTACAAAGGTCTCAGTACAAGTAACGAGTTGCTTAAGTCATATTTGCCGACTTCTTAAGACACTGAACGTCACCTCTCACACACGCTGCGTTTATATATTTTGTTGTGATCCATTACTTCGAGTGAATTAATACAGATTGGAATCAGGGCACTTAAGAAAATAGTTTGACCAAAGATGGATGAAGCAAGCAGGCCCCTTGGTGTCGACTACCGCGCAGGCCCGCATAACGAGCAACGTGATGAATTCTCACTGCCTTTTAGTTTTCTGTGTTATGCAGTCCCGCACAACGATCGTTATACACTCTTACTTGAAAACATGAGTCTTTATTCCTGTTCGAATTGGTGACCTCTCTCGGGTTATACATGCACAGGAAACTCCTTCCTTTTTTATTTCCTTCATCCTGCCTTATTCCACGTCTTTGCCTTTATTTCTGTACGTGACTGTACTCCATTATAATGCCTTTACAAAGGCTGTATACAATCGAAGCAGCAGCTAGCTTTTAGCTGGGTTTATTCATCGTATGCAATGCAATAGCGCCATATTTCCATTTTAAGCTCGTGAGGAAATGCGGGACATTAAACATTCACTCTGTACAGGTTACTTTTTTTTTTTTAAATTTGAATATCAGGACCCTGTTTAATAAAGTCTTTCTAGAATTTATATGCGTAATACCGTTTGCGTGTTGTGATGATATTTCAGTTTTTAGAACCCTCAAGAAAAGTCTTGGTCACCAAGTTTTACCATTTAGAAAGAAACATCCTTCAAGAACCGTAACCTACATTTTAGACATTGAATTTATGAACTATAACGTAAGATTTAAGCTTTTTTAGTTTTTAAATATCATTTACCAGAGAATTAGCTATCGTTTAAGTGTTGGTATTTAACATCGAGTTTATTTAATTATGGCGAAAACGAAAAAAAAAATTCCAAGACTTGAGCGAAACTTAAAAAAACACGTAACATCTGGTTAATTCCGACGTCTTCGTGTTATTAATGAAGATGGCCGGTGCGCGCACTTTTACGTGGCTTCCGTAATCTGGGATGCTTTGCTGTTGGCAAGACTAATAAATAATTATGGTTAGGTCTGTGTTAACGTATTTACGTTGTGTTTTATTTGAAATATCAGACTCTAGGGATCTCTGGGGTTCTAATTTGTGAATGATATAATTTTTTTTAAATATATTTAATTTGGATTTCGAGTTATGCTTCGAAATCGCTAAAATTACTTACGTAGAGGGCTGATTAAAATTGTTCGCTGAATTCCTCGACATTGAATAAGGAAGGTGTTTATGTAATGGCTGTAGATATTGGTGTACTGACTCGTAAAACGTGGTGGATAACAGCTGGGATTGTCCAGGAAATTATCTGCGGTCTAGACGAGAGGCCGGGTTTCGATTTCCGGTGGGCGCTGTCACCGTCTCTAGGGTTTACACAGCTTCCTGTTTAATCGATAGAGGAGGCTACTCTCGATACGCTCTTGGGATCTATAATACACGAAGTTCTATGTTCACGCCTTCTACACATATTTATTTCGTGGTGCTTGGGCACAGGGGCAAATTAACTTTTTCTTACCACTATCAAAAGAGACAAAAATGCCTTTTGAAGTCAACATTTATTTAATTTTGATTGTCGTGTAGATTCGTAGAAGATTCGGAGAAGCGTATTTGAGCCTGTGTGTTTCTCCGAGACGCTTGCGAGTCTACACGGCGCCAAAACCCAGAAGAACATCGTCATCTTCGCTGCCATGGAAACCCGAGATCCTTCTTGGATAAATTGACGTTGTTTAAATGCGACGCCTAGCGAGAAGAGACGGCTGTGATGACGTCACTTGTGTTCCCTGTTACCTGTTAGCGTCGCCTTCCGAGACTATCTGTCGCCGTTTGTTTCTCGAAGATCTTGACAGTATTTTTTTTTGTGGGCATTGCCTGAATCAACTAATTACGTCATTTAGGTTTTGAGATTTTCACAACACTGAGTCTGTAGATTCCTGTCTTCTGGGTTGTTGCGCCGTGTAGTCTGGTAGAAGTTTACCGACGTTTCAGAGGTTATTCTCCCTCCTTCAGGGCGCCATGATGACGGAGACAGCATGACATCTGAAACGTCGGTAAACTTTAATTCCACAGCTCGTATTCTGTTTTTGGTTTCAAGACAATACAGTAAACTGGATAGGCTCTGTTAATTAGTGAATTAATGTTTTAAATTTATAACATGGGTTGGGCATGTACATTGAATGTGTTTTTCTTCATGGTATTTATATATTCATCAAAGAATTTCATGTCTGCACTCACAGCTGGCTGATAGGCCTTTGTTGCTTGTTTAATGACTGTTTCACCACAGACAATAGTCTCTGCAGTTAATGAGAACGTTTTCTTGTATTTCATTTGTAACTTTTATGTAAATTACCAACAAGATGATTCAGTAACTCATATGCTATATTCAATTTGTATCTTATATGCGTTACATGTTTCGACGGGTAATACAGTCGTCTTCAGGTTTTTATCAATTTAAAATATATTCAATTGTCGTATTTGAATTACCTTACGAATTATAAAAAGGAATTGGAGTAATAAAGGATTAACTTGTTTCAGACCAGTCTCATTAGGAAGTGTAATGGACGGATTATATATTATATACTGTGCGTTTAGTCCAGTAGATAAGGTTGTGCTCAAGGTCTTTCTTGAGAGATTCGAAATGACCTACCAGTCTAATTCTTCACTAAAGTTCGGAATCTGTAACTGTGAGTGGTAATGCAAATGAAAAGTTATTTGCTGTCAGTTGATTTCCTTGAGATAATGTTCGCTTTGATCGCTTACGTCCTGGAGTCTGCGCAGTAGAGTCGCAGAGTCCGGTGACGGAGGTATGAGCTCGCTTTCGCGACTTGCGCGTTGGATCGCCCGACGGCGTGATGTAGGCAAGGAAGGCAGCTGGATCTGGGCCGAAAGGGGTCAGATGAAACAGCAAGGTCGGTCGGTCCACTAGGTCACAGTATCTTCGTCATGGCGTGGGGTTATTGGAGTGCTACGTCAGTTCTTCCGGATAGGGGTCGGTCTCCGCGTCGCCAGGCTACGGCGTCCGTGCCCGTGTCCACGACCCCTGCAGGTCCCGGCCTCAACAGTGTTGGCGGTGAGAACGGGGCAGGTGTCGCTGTTACCACCCTTCCTCTCCCAGGGTCTGCTCGCGCCGAGGTACTTTCGCGACGGTCGTCTCTGAATGTCGGCATCTCTGAGCCAGGAGGTGCGCTGGCTGTGGTGCTCTGCGGCGGGAGTGGACACACGTCCAGAGCCAACTACGTCGAGAGAGGCAACAGTAATCCGGGGAATAAATTCGAGTTTCGCCATCAGGAACATTGCCAGTTGCATCAACCTGCGTTGGTCGAGTGTCATCACGAATTGTCGGGGTTGGAAGACGAGGACACCGACCCTGGATATGCCACAGGTACATCTCACTTTGTATCCAAAACTGCGCGACGTTTAGGTAACATGTCTTGTTGCTTATTCCCTTATCGAGTCGTGGTAGGTTATGAATCGGAAAGATGTGGCCTGTGTCTCAGTATCTGCTTGCAGGGACCGAGGGCAGAACTAGGATAGCCTACCCTCGTCTGTAATTTTTTCCCCCCCCCCCTCCCCAAATATTACAGCTGGTAATCAATGCACTTTGACCCACAATTTGGTACAAAGAATTCGTACCGAAAATGTTTAAGAAAGTTTTGGTGATTGATCGCATGTCACGTGGTAGTGGTTTACAGACGTGTTTCGTGTTCTGGTGCCCTGTTAGAATCCCTTCCTGAGATCGGCTGTCATTAGAGACATTTTGTGTTATTCATGCAAATTTGGGGATATTTTATTTTCATGTATTAAACTGTCCTTCATTATTCATCAATTATCCAGCTCTTTGACGTGTCGTATGGGGTTTATAAAACGTTGTTAACCGAGGTACAGAGTAGAACATTGGCCCAAAATGTTTGTGTCGAAATACACCTTACGTGAAGACAAGTACGTTTATTAATAATAATAATCACAAAAGATGGACGTAGCAAGGAAGACATTAAAATCAGATTAGCACAAACTAAAAGAGACTTTTTCAAAAAGAGAAGTCTACTAGTGTCAAAACATTGACCTGGAATTAAGAAAGATTTTTCCGAAGTTGTGTTTGGAGCAAAGTTCTATACGAAAGCGAAACATGGTCAGTGGGGAAGACAGAAAGAAGGAGGGTAGAAGCATTTGAAATGTTGAAAATTAAGTGGACTGATAAAGTACGAAATGAGCTGGTCTTAGACAGGATAGGCGAAGGAATAAGTCTATGGAAGAGATAGGATTGTGGGACACATTCTGAGACACCCGGGATTGGTTAATTTGGTAATGGAAGGGAAGAATTCTAGGGGGAGACAAAGATTGGAATATATGACGCAGATTTTTTGAGGATGTGGAAATGAAGAGATTGGCGCGAGACAGGCGAAATTGGATGACCACATCAAACCAGTCGAAAGACTGACGACAAACAAACAAACAAACTAAATTGTTAATTGATGCTGTTAACTGCGAAACCGTTTCATAAGACAAACATTCGCGACTTGTTTTTCCTTGACACCAATGGCAAGTTTTTTTCTGAGAGATTCTAAACTCGACTAGACGAGGTCCCGTGTGCCAATCTTTCATCGCATGAGAATCGCACTGCATTGTGCTTATTCATTTGTTTTTTTCGTACGACCTTGGGGGTTACCTTACGTAATCATAACCACGCAGGATAGGATACATGATTTCCGGTTCACCTTGCAGGTTTTTTTTTTAAATCACGTTTCTCATTGCTCATAATAGCAATGCGGAGTGAAGCTCTGACTTTATATGTCCCGATCTCGTTGACTGCTGTTTTGAACACCTGCTCTGACGTTCATCTGTTCTAAGATTCGTATACTTCGTTTGGTTTTAAAAATAAACAGCGATAATAAATGTAAAGAAAGGCAAATCCCCTGCGCCTCGGCGCTACTCCATGAAGAGTGGAGGTAAAGCTCCACTTATTCTCAGTATTCATCTTGAGCCATTAACCACAAGCGAACGAACGTGTACCACTATGCCAGTTGGATAACAGCTGATGGCTGTCTTCTGGGTTGTTGCGCCGTGTAGTCTGGTAAAAGTTTACCTACGTTTCGGAGGTCCATGCTGCCTCCATCATCAGGGATATAAGACAGCCGTCTTCATATTCGGCGCCGCTAAACGAGTCTCAGTTGATTAACGGGTTGAATGCGTGCCGGAACTGGCCTCGAGTTCATGAGAAATCCATTTCCCTGGCGGAAATCTATTCTCGACCGTCCAACCCCGTCCAACTTATCCCGAGAGGAAATAAATACTTTCCTATACAACATTAACTTTTTTTTGTCCATGTGCGTTGTATGTTATCTAGACCAGTGGTATTCAACCTTTTTTTGTGTTCGCGTACCCCCAGATATAATTTCTCTTCAACTTTGTACCCCCCAAAGTTGTTGGTGTATAATTCAAGTTATACATAGTATATAATCTACATTTAAAATAAATTAAATAAATTACATTACTGATTATTCAGTGTTTATCGTAAAATAATTTATTTTTAAATTTCACGCACCCCCTAAGATGTCTTCGCGACCCCCAGATATAATTTCTCTTCAACTTTGTACCCCCCAAAGTTGTTGGTGTATAATTCAAGTTATACGTAGTATATAATCTACATCTAAGATAAATTACATTACTAATTATTCAGTGTTTATCATAAAATTATATTTTTTTTTAAAATTTCAAGTACCCCCTAAGATGTCTTCGCGTACCCCAGGTTGAATACCACTGATCTAGACGGCAAAGTCTGAACTTTTAAATCCCGTTTACCTGATACACGACATGTGCGATAAATTAGTATGTAATGGAAAGCTACTTTAATCTAATTCGGCTCTGTGCAAACTCTTCATTTGACGTTTTCACTGGATAAGTAGTTAGGTCGCATTTACCTGTTCCAGCGTGGAATGGCTTGTCGAACGGGGGTCTGCATATCATGAATAAACACTAGTGTGTCATCGTGAACCTTTTCACACTGCGCCATTAAACGTCTTGGCTTTAATGGTACCTTAGGATAAATAATCCTACGAACCCGTCTCAGAGTAACGCCGGTTACTGAAATGGAATTTCTACGTAATGACAGGACATTAAATGTCAGACGGTTAGTAGAACAGAAATTCTGTGTAGTCCTTGGAGTTTTCATGGCAGCTGAATGCAATGACTCTTTGTGCCTCCACCAGCCCTGATAATGGCGGCAAAATCCGTCTCCGAAACGTTTGCTGCGTCATTCGAACTCAGAATGTAAACGGTGACCTCAACCGGGTGCCAAAGATATTGCTGGCTGGTTGATGCGATATCGTCAGTAATAAATATTTCGAGGTCCGGTATATATTTCGACCTTAATTGGTCATCTTCAGGTCGTTCTCTTTAAGTGCTAGAAAGTAGTAGATTTGACTGCTAAATTTTATAAATATTTGAAACAGATAACATTTGCCTGGATTAAACTAGACGTGTTAAGTTAAGTGTTGGTCCTCGGTTGCGCCCGGAATGTCTGTTACCCGCACGTCCTTAGTTCCAGTAGACGACGTTAAAATGAAATGCCGCATTGCAGTAGTCTACTTGTGCGGCTTTAATGAAGCTGACGGTCGGGAGGTGTTGTGATACCGACCCACATACGATCAACGTGGATATCTTGTCTGTAGGCGTGGCGAGTTGGCCCCACCCCGAGCTGTTTTTAGGGTTCATGTGCACTGAAGTATTTAACTTTAACACAAGAAACTCTTCAGTACGTTAAATGATGCGTTTATATTTGTAGCATATTTGTAAGTGCCTACCGTGTTTAATTTAATGTTATATGACGGACTTTGGAAGTACTGAATGAGTGAAATATAATTTTTTTTTCGTATTTTATATTATGAAAAGAAGTCTTACCATATTCATAGTTTTTATAATATAAAGGTTCTGATGTCAGATGTTGAAGTCAGTAATGACTGAAGGTGGCTTTGTTCTAGGATGTTACGCCTTGTAGTCTGATAGACATTTACCGACGTTTCAGAGGTGCTTACCGTCTCAATCATCAGGACAACGTCGGTAAACATTTACACGGCGCAATATCTTAGAAGACAGTTACGAAATGATTATTGTCTACTTTGATACTTTATTACAATCTTTGGCGGACAAACATCCATGCCTTGAGTGGGATTCGAACCCAGTGTCCGAGGTAACAAGCTGATATTTTAGCCCCAGCATCGGAATAATATGTTTGTAACGAGGTGACTGCAGATGACAGAATGTCGACCAAGATCGTCTCCCGCCCCCCCCCCCCCCCCCAACATTTGACCTTTGAAACTGACCCACGTCCCTTCAGAATGGACTCGGCTGTGTCTCTCGCACTTCGGAATTCATCTGTCTCCGTAACATTACATGGCAGAACATCTGTTTACCCACGCCCGTGGAAACAAAAGACGTACGTCTGTCCTTGTATACAGGCGTCCAAGGTTATTTCTCGTGTTTTCTGAGGAAATGTTTCATCAATTTACAATGGAACGCCACATTTTAATACCTTCAGATACACAGATTCTAAGTCTCTTGCTCAGATTGCGTTGCGTTCGAACTTCTTTGTTAAAATAATGGAAGAACGTAATTCTGTAGCGAGATGAGTATCGCAGTGCGATGAAGGATTCTTTTCTGATCGACTAGCTTTCGAATCGAGCTGATCGAGTCTGTAGTTCATTAACTTAAGCTTAATTATGTTGACTGCTTCAAACTCTGGCCAAATTAACTTTCGTCAACTTTTTGGCCGCATTGATGGTGGAACGTTCTCATGTATTGTGACCAATATATTTTATTTTCCACGTGTAGATTACATTTATTTAAATTATTAAGATTTTTTTACGCAATTTTAGCTGGAAAGGATGTAAGAGTTGAACGGAGTGAGATGTTAATGGTGAATATGTAAGGATTTGCAAGTTGTCGGTCTCTGCCTCAGAATTTGGCTGAGATGCTGAGGGAAACAGCAACAACTTCAGTCACGGTAATTGGCAACCATGCTAAGAGTCGAACCAGGTTCATTTAGAATCGTGACACTACTGTGATTTTATTTGATGATTTGAATTTTTGGATCTAAGAAAAATGAAGTAAAGAAACTGACTGAGAAGATTACTTAATAATTAATCATCAAGTGTTATTACGTTCAGTGACTTAAGAAATCTTAACACCTCGCATACCGTGCAGTGTATTGGAATATAAAATCATGCATAAAACAAAACTGTTGACCATACTTATGTACGAGGCTCGTCCACAAAGTAAGTTTCCCTGGGGCCGTTTACAGAAACAAAACACAATTTCATGGAAATATTTATTGCAACAGATACAGCAAGTGTCCAGCTATTTTTCAACATATTCGCCACCGGAAGTGAGACATTTGTCATACCGTGGGACCAACTTTGGAATACCTGTGTCGTAGAAGTCTGCCGCCGGGGATTGGAACCACTGTGTGACAACCATCTCCGCCTCTCTGTCATTCTCAAAACGCTGACGCTGACCGGACAGGAATTTCTTGAGGTGTAGGAAAAGATGGAAATCACTGGGAGCGAGGTCCGGGCTGTAGGGTGGATGATTAAACACCTCCCAGCTGAACTTCTGCAGGAGACTTGCTGTCCGTCGAGCCGTGTGCGGCCTAGCGTTATCACTGACCGCACTTCACAGTCGGCGGGAGCTGGAATAAGAACCTCCATCTTCAACAGCTGCAACGATGCTACTGTGAGAACGCGGGAAGTGCCGTTAGTGCATGCGCCATGCTACGTCATTGCTCTATCACGTACGCACAGTCGCTTCGCGCAATATAAGGTTTGCTAGCTGTGGGACGAGTGGGAAACTTACTTTTGGGACGCGCCTCGTAACACCTCACTGGACGTTAATTGCCTGATTCCCGTTGTTGGTCAACGGTGAGCCGTGGACTTTTAAATTAATTTGTTTTGCTACTGACGATGACCTCTTGAGGTCGAAACGCTTTTGGCATTAGTGTCCTTTAAAGTTTAAAGAGTTTTCTTTGTACGCGTGATTTTATAGACTCAAGAAAGATGATGTGAAGAGACAGGAAAGTCTCAAAGAAATTTTATCTTTAAAATCGTTGGTATTTTCGAGAAAGCAAGAGTCTTCTGTGGTTTCGTCATAACACTCAGTTTTCTCTGTTCCCGTCGTGCGTCTCGTAAGGCTCCTTTCAACCGGCCAGACGCTTTTGTGCACTTTCCTGGAATTTTTTTTTATTTATTTAATCTTGCGACTGTCTAAGAATGTTTTCCTCACTGTTCTTTTGTTTTCAGGTAAGTGCTGGGATTTCATGCTGCTCTTTGGCGCACCTCCGACTGGTGAGTGCTTATTTCCTGTCCCCTAAATTTGATTTATACGGCGACCCCCTACCGCGTTATTTGTTCTTTGTCCCTCACATTCAAAGCACGAGTCCGATTATAGAATAAAAAGTTTTTTGATTTTATATTTGCGAAATTTTTATCAGATAAAACATATCTTTGTCTTTTTTGTAAACAGCGCATTTTTTTCTATTTGTATTCACTGTCTGTGGTTTTTGTATTTATTTAACCTGTTCATTTTTTGGATTAGCTTTCAAAACGCAACACTTTTTTCTACTCAGACACCACTTGAGCTCCTCACTCATATTTTTTATAAAATATGTTAAGACATTCCGAGGTAAATACCGCATTAGTATGACCTAAAGCCACGCAAACTACATCTGTAGACTGACGACTCTACAGTCTTGATATTTATCTAATGACGTTTCGTAGTCTCTGCGTCCAGACCGGCTCTGGGGCCCACCCAGCCTCCTGTTCAATGGGTACCGGGGTTCTTTCCCCGGAGCGTGACGCTGACCACTCACCCCATCTAGTGCCGAGCTCATGAACGAATAGGAGCTATACCTGCTCTCCCCCCAAGCGCCTACGTGGCATTTAGCGGGAGAGTAAGTCATCAGACTGACTGTTGGCACCCAAGAGGGCGGGCAGACGGTTTACAGCTGTGAAAATATTTCAGTGGGATACTCTCATGGGACGACGTACCAGGTTAGGAAACGTTCTGCATCAGAAAGTTAGACATTACTTTGTTATTCAGGCAGTTTGGTCTGTGTGTGTGACCGACTGACGATCTGTCAGGTTATACAGGGTGGGTGGAAAGTAAGTAGGCATTAATAATCGCTTTGCACTGGAAATATAGATGTTATAACCATTTATCAATGCCTACTTACTTCCCAACCACCCTGTAGAATGCAGACTAATAACAAAGCCCGTGATGCTGGACATGATTTTGCCTAGTTTAATGGAGAACACGTCTACATCATTATTTTTCTAAGATCCATACTAATATATTTTTCCCCCTTGTCGACTTTGTCCTGTGAACCGGAAACAGCACGTCACAGTTGAGTGGTTAGCATTCCTAGTGGTTAACAAATCTTGAATTATATGTGGATATAATAAATATAACAGCGACTCATATTACTGTATCGATAATTCCCCTTACGTTGTCTTGGATTCGATGTAGAATTGTATGTGCGTATACGAAATAGTCTGATTGGATGTGGTCAGAAGCCACTGAGGGGTTGGGTGAAATTACATAGATATTTTTCTTTTATTTACGGTACCACACCTTCGTAATGGGGGAGTTTCTGCGTTAAATTATCTTTCGTACTCTACCTGGAAGACTGATTGACCGAGGTTTTCTTCAGCACATCCAAATAAATCCCGGGATAGTATCTTCACATTTAGGACATAGCCAAACTCTTCACATACACACACTTTCTAACTAGTTTGTTTTCGACTGGTTTGACGTGGTCCTCCATTTTCGTCTATCTCGCGCCAATCTCTTCATTTCCACATCCTCAAAAATCTTCGTCACATATTCCAATCTCTGTCTCCCCCTACAATTCTTCCCTTCAACTGTTCCTTCCATTACCAAATTAACCAATCCCGGGTGCCTCAGAATGTGTCCCACCATCCTATCTCTTCTTCTCGTAAGATTTTTCCATAGACGTCTTCCTGTCTAAGACCAGCTGATTTCGTAGTTAAGCTTTTATAAATCAATCCAACATTTACGTGGTTTGTCGCAGTAAAATAGGTAGAAAAGATGTCTGGTTTGTTTTTAATTTTCGGTATGGAAATCATGTTTACATGTAGGAGCTGAATGTCGAGGCGTTCGCGGTCATTTCACAAAACTTGTAAATCACCAAATTGAGATGCGTCTGCGCAGTGTCGTCCTTTTAGGGGCCGGGGATTTCCCCTCGGCACTTCGTGTTCAGACACTTGCAACTTGTGCGGACTGCGGTAATTAATGTCTACGCCGTCAGTAATGGTGATGAATGGAACCGCATATTTCAGTGGCATAAATATGCGATCCCCACTGTGGCATCCCACACCATGGCTCGATCGATACGTCGTCGTGTCGCAGGGACATTGCGGAATGCGGCTTAAATCAGCCTTCTAGATGGCCCTTTGGCGACTGTGCAGTGCGTCCCTGTTGTCCCTTTGTTACGTGATTGGAGGCAGGACGAGAGACCTTTGAGACTCTAAGGTCAAGAGCGAGGGACAGTACTTAAAGCTGGAATTGAAGTCGCTGAATATGGGAACGGAAGGAATCTATATTTTTTATTTATAATTTAATTATAAACGCCTTTGGCAACTCAGAGTACGGTTTAGTGTCGAATGAGAGGATGACAGTGAATGATGAATTGGAAAGGATGCAGAAGGAAACGGCTGTCGCCTAATTTAAGATGTCTCGACATTTGCTTAGAGGGACTGAGGAAGAACATGAAAAATCTTTATGGTTTGCTGTGTCCGTGCCGATGTTTTTAGCAGAAGTGTCCCGAGTACTGTCAGGCAGTGCTAAACTACTCGGCCACGATGTTCGGTAAGAAATTCGAAAATAATCAAGAACTTAAATCGATGGTTTGGACTCGGATTGTGTAGGATTTCAAAGGTCGAGCAGACCTAATCAACATTTTTAAAGCTTTCTGCTGGGGAACTTGTAGGCAGGAAATGTGTCTTCAGTGTGAGATTTTATGTTCTCACGCTGACGAGTTATTCTGATGATGGAGGCGACGAGCACCTCTGAAACGTCGGTAAACTTACACCAGACTACACCGCGCTACAACCCAGAAGTCAGCCATCTTCAGACTCACCGCCTTGAAAACCTCAGATCCTACTCGGTTGATCTTTGTAATGGTGAAGTGCAGTGTTTTCTTCGCGGTACGGACTGAATTATATTAAATGTTACTTAGACGAGCTTCGGTGGGCGTTTTACATTATCTGTATGCAGAAATGTTTGTATAGCGGAAATTGGTATAGGTTATGAATATTTGTGAAGAGAAAGAAATGTCTGTTGCGGTGTGTACTGTTCCAGGCTTGTCACTGGAACTTCCAGCGAGCAGTAACGTAGGCGAACTTGCCTGTTTTGGGGGCTGTAACTTACTTTGTCTTAATCCTGTTTCCATTTCATACCTATGGGTTACAGGCTTCATTTGAATGGAACAGCTGCGTAAAGACACTTTGTAAGTGACCTTTAAAATTTAAAATGTCGGCTACAGGCTGACATTTCTCTCCCTTTTTAATCTGCCCTTCGTATGTATCTACTCCCACGTGGTTCGGTCACCGAACGTAATCGCAGATGTATTGTGAAAGAGATGTGCAGTCTCACAAATATGTCGCTGTAAATTTACTTCTTAAATGCCCATCCATCTCACAGCCCATGACTGCTTTCGATTAAATACCTTAAAATTTGTCGGCTTAATTGAATTTTGGTTCGTGTCTGTCCTATGTAACACCGACGTTGTGTATGTCAGCGTACATTATTCTTTATCAAATGTATAGAAACTGTTCGCGTTAAAATATTAATTCGTGAAGCGAATTGTAGAGCAGATTAAAATAGCTTATACGTTTTGTGTACAACGTATTTGAAAATGTCCAGCTTTCTGGGATATTGCGCCGTGCAGTACCGTAAAAGTTGACCGACGTTTCAGAAATACGTACTGACTCCATTAGTCACCCTGATGAAGGTAGTACGCATGAGACTACATTTATCCTCGGTTACTTCTCGTCACCTGTCCTGCAGTGTCTTAAAGAATTTTCCTGTTCGCCTTAAATTTCCCACTTGCTTTATTGGAGTGCTTAGCCGTGAATACACTCAGCTAAGGTTGTAAATAAAGTTCTCATTATTCTGTCGCTTGCCTGACTACCCTATTTTACGAGATGTAACGGGTGCAAGTATTTTGAATTATTTCGAGTTCCATTTCGTGTTAAAATCTGTTGCGTGTTTTCTCCTCAAACCGCTTCTGCTCTCCCTGCAGTTTGTGATAAATTCTTGTGAAAAGTTCACGATAAATATTGCTAAGATAAACGAAAAACTTCACGCATTTATTGGCCATAAAATGTTGTCTAACCCTTTGAAGCAGAAAATCGTCTAAATAATATTTAAGAATTCAGTCCGTACCGCGAAGAAAACACAACTCTTCACCATTACAAAGATCAAGTGGTTAACGCTGTTTAAGGAAATAATGGACATTTATTCTGATAATTAACCATTTGAAGCCGAAGCTCGTCTAAGTAACATTTAATATAATTCAGTCCGTACCGCGAAGAAAACACGACACTTCACCATTACGAAGATCAAATAGTTAACGCTGTTTAAGGAAATAATGGACATTTATTCTGATAATTAACCATTTGAAGTCGAAGCTCATTTAAATGACGTTTAAGAATCCAGTCCGTACCGCGAAGAAAACACTACACTTCACCATTACAAAGATTAAATGTTTAACGCTGTTTAAGGAAATAATCGCTGTTTGCACTAAGAATCATACGAAACACATAAATACAAAACGAAGTGTTACCGATTATTGAATCAGATGGTACATATAGTTACCATTGGGCTTTGAAGGGCTAACCATTCAAACCAGCTTTCTGAGCACGTCAATTACAGAGTTCAAAATGCCGGGTCTGTAAACATTACGAAATACCGTCATATAAACGTTAATTGATGACTCATCAGGTTAACTTTTTGTTTTTGAGGTATTTCCGAGCCACTGTATTCGAATCGAAATTTCAAAATAGTCACCGACAACAAAGAATTTCCTTCCACAACGATGGCGTAACAAGTTTTGCTGTTGAATTGGATCCCTTTCCGCTCCCATGAATCCTGATAGTCTTTTATATTCACTATCGTAAAACTTCGAATTTGGTACTAAAAATTTCAACGGGACAGTTAGCACGAAATGCGGTATGTCAGCGTGATTTTTAAGTTTGTGTTTGGCATAATATTGTTCCGAAACCTCTCATTTGACGGGGTGTTCCTGTCTGTCTGATGTACGGCCCTAATTTTTGTAGGAATTACCTGGGAGACTTTTCACATTTCATGACGTCTGACCTTAGTTATATATATTCATACGCGGCCGGTATTCGCTCTGTCAGACATTGAAAAACTAACACGTCTTAGGGCGTCCGGAAATATTCCTCTGCGTCTTAACATTTAACATGACGTCAAAATCGAAGAGACATCATTAAACATTGTATCACGCGCACATTTAATAACTGAAGATGCCTATATGTGAGGTTACGCCGTAAGGAACATCTCAGAAGACAGAGAACGTAATTTTCGCCTCCGTGAGAACTTGAAATCTCATATTCTCGTATTTAACGCCAGTGTCGTGGCCTGTACAGTTCAAGTTAAAAATACTTTTGATTTGGATCTTAAAATATCGGATAAAAAACTCGAAACGTCAGATTGATTCGATTCTTTGAAATGATAAGATTTTTTCTGCTGATTTCTCTAACTTTGCTGAAGTTTCCCTCCGAGATGTCTGTCTTATTTTATTTTATTTTTTCCCGGATTCGTGTTTTGAGATGTGTCAGTGGTTTCTCCGCAGTTCTGTCTTCCCGCTGAAAGTCCCTGTTCGGTATCGACTTCTGTTGACATGCCTTCTGTCAGTAGCTACATAACCTTTCTTTCGCAATGGCTCTATGTTTAAGTCGTCATTTATTGAGTTTTTTTTATATTTCTTACTCCCCTTCCGTCTTTCATTCTCTCTCTTTATTTATTTCATGTTCTCTGTTTTCTTCCGTCCACGTTTTAGGTGCAGACATCCGGATCTTGAATTCTGCTGTTATTCACCCTTTAATATCCGAATTAATCCATGCATTCAGACTGAATTTGAAAAAGCCCGTTGGCGGCTACATTAAAAGTTTTCAGACGAGATTAATTTTTGGTCGAACTTATCCCAGCTTTACATAATAATGAATCCAGGTTGTCGTTGCATGACGTGAAATGTAAATCTCATTAAAATATACATATTTTTTGATTGAAACGTTTTCGAGATGGTAAATATTTAAGGAACTCATTCCGTTGAGCAGAGTCCTGAGAAGCTAATAGTCTAGAAAGTCGGGTCATTTATAGAACCCGACGGTTCATTAACGACTTCACAAAAGCCCGCCATTGGTCCGTATGCTGAGCTAGTTGAATCTACTCCAGACCTTCACATCTTATCTATTAAGATCTACTGTACGTGTTTCATGAAATGAGATTAGAAGATAGTTTTTGCCACAGACGAAGGATGGCGCTTTACGGGGGGATCCCCTTTGAAATTTGGTAGGTAATTTCTGTATTGAGGCTTTCGTGGACGCAGTACGAGCGTGGCTGTTTCCAGTGTGCCGGGCGATCTTAGACCGTTCAGCCGCTGAGGTAGGTATAATACTCTGTAGTCGTAGAATGTTGGTGCCGTAATTGAGTGGCGTGTCTTAACTACTGGTTGCCAAGCAACGACAGCTGCAACATGTCGCGCTTAGAGGTGCTCTCAGATAAGGCGGAGGGAAGTGACTTCATCGATCTGGAACGAAAAAGGGGTGAACTACTACTTCTTCACAGGCGGTTTAACTCAGGGAAGGTGAGACGCGTTAATTATCTGCACTGACTACTAATTTAAACACGATTTACTTAAATTATTACTGATTTAAACACGATTTACTTAAATGATTACTGATTTAAACACGATTTACTTAAATGATTACTGATTTAAACACGATTTACTTAAATGATTACTGATTTAAACACGATTTACTTAAATGATTACTGATTTAAACACGATTTACTTAAATGATTACTGATTTAAACACGATTTACTTAAATGATTACTGATTTAAACACGATTTACTTAAATGATTACTGATTTAAACACGATTTACTTAAATGGTAGTTAAGATATATCTTTGTTTGTTTCTACCAGTTTGAACGCTAAGATACGAAGCGAATGAATTGTTTTTTAAAGTGCATTAGAATTTAAGTTTGATTCTTATGTGCCAGGTATGATCCGTGATTTAATTGAAACTCAAATATATATTTGAAAACGTTCAAGTACTTAAGTGTTGATGAGATATGAAACATGTGAGATCTCTAAAAGATTAATATTTAACGAACATCGAATAAAGTATCTGTGCTGAAGGAAAGAGACCCTTGGGAAGATCTAGGTTTAGACGGTAGAGACTGGATTCAGATGATTCAGGTTGTGTTCTGGCTGTAGGCTCTTGCGAACACGGTGACAAACCATTCAGTTCCGTGCAATAAAGTTTTTTTAAAAGCTAAACGACTGTCAGGTTCTCAGGGACTATGTTTTTTCAGAATGTTGGTCTTACAGCGCGTTTCATGTGTCATAATTTGATTTCTCTGTCTGTATTAGGAGAAATGTCGAGAAAACACCACTAATCGCAATCGAGAGCTTGTGGTGTTGCCATGCCGACATAATTCAAAACATACGAGGAATGTGTTCATACATACATAGATTTCCCCCCCCCCCTTCTAATCGGAATCAGGCAAGAGAAGGGAAATTCCTGTCCACATCTACGAAGTTTCTTTTCATCGCATGTCCTACACTGGAATTTAACTTACCGCAATGCGCTTCTCTGTAACCTCGCCGACATTAAGCGCAATTTATAAACGAAACAGCTAGCAACTACCCAGAAAGAAATGTGTAACATTTTTCTTATTGTGTGCTCTCTTACACTGTCTAGTTTGTAAATCTTCAGCACCTGCTTATCACACCCTATTTACTCTTGTTGTTATATACGTTTATACGATCCGGACGGGGTTCGATCCCCGACGGGGGCAGAGGATTTTCCTCTAGCCTCTGCATCCAGACCGGTTCTGGGGCCCACCCAGCCTTCTGTCCAATGGGTACCGGGGTCCTTTCCCGGGGCGTGACGCTGACCACTCACCCCATCTAGTGCCGCGGTTAAGAATGAGTAGGAGTTATACCTCCTCTCCCCCCAAGCGCCTACATGGCGTATAGTGGGACAGCTTTTCTTATTTTTTATATGCAGGTGTAAAATGTAAAAGGCGCTGTCACCAGATTGAATACTTGAAGGTCACTGCAAAATCGTGCAACCTTGCAACACGAACAGCGGAACGGATTGAAGACAGCTCACAACTCGCACCGTAGCGAAGCGAGTAACCGTAGTGATGTATTGAAGGAGGGGATTTAATATTGGTAACTTTACTGTACAGGGATCAATATTTGTGTTCAGGGGCAAGAGTAGTTTTGTGTTTGTAAGGAGTGGTCATTAAGAACGGTGTGGTCTTCAGAATCGCAAGGGATTCCTGGTGACTCTGAGTTCCACTTCTCATTATTGCAGTTTGGCTGATTGAAGCAGGAGGGACCATTAATTGCATCGTAGGCAAATTTGCGCCACCAAGGTTGGACGCCGTGTCTGGTACGGCACGAACAACTCTCCCAGCTTGATGATGCTAGTCAGTTAATTGACAGCCGATGATCCACGGGTCCGGATTTCGTTTTGATGGTTTAAAGTCGAATTCTAATCTTCCCAGGAACATGTTTGGATCAACGTCGATGAAATGGGGTTATTTAATAACGACGAACCTTGCAGAAGGTCGCCCTCTGGGTTGTTGCGTCGTGTGGTCTTCTAGAATTTTACCAACGCTGAGTAATCGTTGCCCTGATGATGGAGGCAGTAATTACCTCTGAAACGTTAGTAAACTTCTGCACAGAACAGCAAAACAAAAGACTATTTTCTTCAGTTTTATCTTCGAATTTCATTTCGGCGCAGAGTGTTTTAATATTTATATAACAACCCACCTCATGAATGAAGATGTATGTCTTCTGGGTTGTAGCGCCGTGTAGTCTGGCAGACAACCCATAAGACAGCCATGTTCGTTCTCGCCGCCACGAGGGCCTTAAATCCCACCTCATGAATGTAAGGTAGGCGTTTGTCCCATATATCATCACCCCTCAGCCACCGAAAAGTAGTGCCTCTTGGATAGGAAGTTGGTTGTGAGACTTAACATGTTCACTGAAAAGGAAAACTAGGGGTTGTTCGGAATTTCAGTGCCACGAAGTGTATCGCTGCATTTTTTCTGCCCTCTTGGGGGCTGGGGTTATCTACCGATTAAGGGTAACGCGCATTATCTGTTTCCAACTGACAGAACTCCAATTCAGTCAGTCAGTTCGCCGCTTGTTACAAAAATGTTAACTTAACTACATCGACCAGAGTACTTTTATGGAACGCGGAGGTTCATTGCCGCGTTGACAAAAGCCTTCCGCCGGTTTCTATCCTGAACCAGACGAATTAATTCCACTCCCTCTGACCCTGAAGACCCTTTCTAATACTATCCTTCCATCTACTTCAGGGTCTTGTAAATTTAATTTTCTGGTATTCTAATTTGTTGTCGCAGTTAAACGTTTTGGACGTTTGGAAGTTTCTGGACCCTAGCGGCTGTTGGCTCAGTTAGATACTACAAGGTAGAGGAAGTATGTTTAGGTTAGGTTGGCACCATTTGTTGTAACATTAACAGTGACAATAGTAACGATATTTGTTTGTTGATTTTGGGTTCTGGATCCATGCAGGCCCCTACAGTTGAAAGGCACCTGCAGTCAAGTAGTGAGCCCTAACGTTGCGTTATGGTAGATTGCTTTGTGTGAGGCTTGCCTGCTGGAAGGGGTCTGCTGCAGATAGCAACCACTGCTTATTCGCCCCGATGATCATATCACGTCACGTGAATCCGATAATCCGTGCTCTGTGCTGTATACTCTGGTCTTGGAATTAAGCGGGAATGCCGCTGAGTAGGTCTGCTATGTTACGATAAGTTGGGCGATGCATGTAGAACCCGTGACAGAGGTGAGAAATGCAAAGGACACTTTTGGTTGTACAACCTGAACAGAACAGACCGCTTGAAAGACTTGGGTGTGTATGGGAAGGTAATTTTAAGGTCGATCTTAAGTCGTTTGGTTCAGTACGTCACGCATTCGTAGGTTTTTGTGAACGTGGTAATGAAATTGAATAAAAATTTCCTTGGATATTATCCATCGTCTAGTAAATATAAAACGTAAAACGACGTTTCGGAGATGGGACTCTATCTCCGTCTTCAGGTTCCTAC
>NW_019060303.1:157830-168727 GCF_000696155.1 Zootermopsis nevadensis | reverse complement strand
CGGTCGATGTGATGCGAAACGCCCCAGATGAACTCGTTGTTATGAGCTAGTATCGCCTGTCCATCTCCAGATCTAACAGCGAATGTAGTTTGTTCGGTGTTGGGATCTACCAGTCCGGTTGTCATTTAGGTCTACCGATGACAACAGCGGTGGTTTAGTTTTTATCACGCCGGTTTGGTATTTGAGAGACCTGAGTTCGAATCCTGGTTTAGACAAAAATAAAATTGCTTGGCAAACTTCTGACATTTTGCATTTTCCACGACGGTAATTAAAAGAAAAGTAATTAAGAGGAATTAATTTATGTTTTTAATAAGCAGCGCCGGTTGCTAGGTTCGTTGGTGATCATTTGTTGTTAAGATACGAGGCGCGTCCCAAAAGTAAGTTTCCCTGGGGCCGTTTACAGAAACAAAACACAATTTCATGGAAATATTTATTGCAACAGATACAGCAAGTGTCCAGCTATTTTTCAACATATTCGCCACCAGAATTGAGACATTGGTCATACCGTGGGACCAACTTTTGAATACCTGCCATAGACCCGGCACAGCTGACGATGAATTTCGATCGGCGCTATGCTCTGTGCATTCAAAAACTTTATCACTGACCGCACTTCACAGTCGGCGGGAGCTGGAATAAGAAACTCCATCTTCAACGATGCTACTGTGAGAACGCGGGAAGTACCGTTAGTGCATGCGCCATGCTACGTCATTGCTCTATCACGTACGCACAGTCGCTTCGCGCAATATAAGGTTTGCTAGCTGTGGGACGAGTGGGAAACTTACTTTTGGGACGCGCCTCGTATTTCAGGTTTTATGGGATAATAATATAAACATTTATAATTTTCCTACTTTTATGTGGGAGTAAAAACTGGATGAGGAAAACATTCTACGGAATTAGAATCACAGTTGCTGAAATGAAATTCATGAGAAAAAGAGTGAAATTCAGTAAGAAACTGAAATCATAATTGTTGGATACAGTTTTGAAATATATAAATCCATTCGGATTCGACATGGTGACTAAATTCAAAGAGACAGTCTCTACTAACTTATAAACCACGCGCTCTGATAAACAGAGGACGACCTGTGGCAGATATTCTTGGAACCCTGGTGTGCTACATAATGATGACAGAATCATCCACCCTTCAACAATGCCTGTCTAATGAGGCCACCGGAATTCGATGACGTCACAAAGCCTTTCAAACAATTGCCTGTACATTGACCCAATTTTTCTGTGTTAAGAATTACGTACAGTCAGTGCAGATTTAAAGAAACTTCTGATTATATGTGTACCTGAATACGTATGAACCGGGATATTAAAGTGAGTGAATACAGGTTGGCAAATCGGGATTAGTTACCGACAGGGACATGACCCATGACCTTTAGGGCCCACCCAACCCCCCCATCTAGCGATCGTCGGGGATTTTCCCCTAGGTTAAAGCGGAATTATCTGGTAGGTCACCTCCATCTGGTATCGAGGTTAAAAATCCGTGTGGGGTTTTAATCTCAGCTTTTATAATACTGTTTAATCATACGGACAACTTCAACTCCTCTCATATTTCATGTTTCATTGCGCCATTTTGCTGAATCAACACGTCACTTTTATGCTGAACTGCATTCTGTCTCGTTCGGTGGGAACATGTTGTGCAGGTTGCAGCCTGGCTTGGGGTTTATTGAGGGCGGTGTGCTGTAGATCATCCTCGATCTGTCATTTGTTTCTGAGGTGTTTCGCCTGTCTCCTTCCCCAATTTCCTTACCTCGCGCTGCGACAGTAACTTTATCTTGGAATTTTTATGTCACGGCGACTGCGTAATCTTTTAACGTGAAGAAAGATGACGTTCAGACCGCGAAGTTTACCTGGCAAAGAGCGGAAAATTATGAACGAAAAGAAAAATGAATCGGAGATCCTTTGATTTTTCTGCTGACATACTCAAAATTTTGCTTATGCGTTGCTTTTTTCATACAACGCTGCATGGGAATCACCGATTATTTGTGTAGGAGTCATATTAAATAGCACTTGCCCAAAGTTTCTCAGGAAAGCCGTTAGTAACCATTACTTCTCTTAAGTTGATATAATTGCGTCATATTGTGAATTAAAATTTAATTATTCGTGTGTTTTTTTCCGTCTAATCACAATTGTATATAATTAAAATTTATACACAGGCGTTACAGGCCAATGTTGAACCACTATCACTTCAAAATATACCCTCACTCCAATGAATTTGGAAGTAAACATCATCAGAAGTTACACAACAACAGTAATTAAGTTTTAGTTTATAAGATTATAATTTTTAACTTTTAACTTTACACCTGAAGATGGTTCAGTGTAACCGAAACATGTAGTAAAAATTGTACCAAATATGTAAATGATATTTTAATATCTTATGTATAAATTTTATTTATATACAATTGTGATTAGACGGGAAAAAACCACGAATAATTACTTCTCTTGTTTAACTACGCACAATTTTATCTTCGTGTGAGCGGGGATCGACCCCATACAAAATACTTAAAAATATTTTAAATTATTTACGTTACAGGCCAATGTTGAACCACTATCACTTCAAAATATACCCTCACTCCAATGAATTTGGAAGTAAACATCATCAGAAGTTACACAACAACAGTAATTAAGTTTTAGTTTATAAGATTATAATTTTTAACTTTTAACTTTACACCTGAAGATGGTTCAGTGTAACCGAAACATGTAGTAAAAATTGTACCAAATATGTAAATGATATTTTAATATCTTATGTATAAAATTTTATTTATATACAATTGTGATTAGACGGGAAAAAACCACGAATAATTACTTCTCTTGTTTAACTACGCACAATTTTATCTTCGTGTGAGCGGGGATCGACCCCATACAAAATACAGGTTGATAAGCGAATAACGTTGTGTGTTGAACATCGATTTTATCAGTCGAGGCCACTCCTCTTTTGTATTGCGTAATTCCGTACAAACATGGCGGACTTGTGATTGGCTGAGCTGGAAACGACACGTCATTTAATGCTCCTGATTTTTTAAAATATATTTCCCGTGTATTTTTAGTTGTTCATGTAATTTCTTTATGGAGCCGGTGTAGCTCCGTCAGTTACTGACTATACGGATTGGACGACCGGGGTTCGATCCCCTAAGGAGACAGAGAATTTTTCCCTCTAACCGGCTCTGGGTACCGGGGTCCTTTCCCGGGGCGTGACGCTGACCACTCACCCTCCATCTAGTGCCGAGGTTAAGAATGAGTAGGAGCTATACCAACTCTCCCCCCAAGCGTCTACATGGCGTGTAGTGGGACATGTTTAATTTTTTATTTTCTTTAATTAAATTTATTGTCAATTTGTTTGTTACTTGGTAGCAGTAATTAATGCCTAATTGCACTTAGACACGTCAAATTTTGTGTGAATTGCATTGTGTAAGATTTGTATTTGAACGCGTATAAAATCTTCCCTGACTCTCGGACGTGTGAACATAGAATTAGTTTTCAACGTTTCGTTGATCAGTGCTCTTATTAAATATTAAAATATTACAATAATTAACATTTAAAATATTTAAAATATTAAATTATGTTCTTTATCGAAATATTCGATTTACATTAGACCATCATTTTTCATGTTTCACGACATGTTTCGGTTCCTAAAAGAACCATCCTCAGGTGTATATAATTATATAAAGCTTCAAAACGATAAATAATTTCAAATACAATTTTCATACATTATGCCAGCGTACATTTTTATCAGATTTTTACCAGATTTATGATGAACGGTACGAAACTTTGAGGTTATGTCTGACAGTTTTGTTGTATAGTGACCGTGTAGCTGAAATGATACGTAGAAACAGACCAATACTTTGTTATAAGCGTAAATGTAGACTTTGTGTTATAAAGTTTTGTTTGAAGATTACCTGATCTTAATTTTGTGGTGTTTATCTCTGTTTCAGGTAAGTGTTGTATTCGTTCTGCGTCAGCCCGGTCCAATAGGTGAGTGGCGCTGCGGTGCAATTGTCACTCCCAGGCGCCTTAAACTTTTTTCCTTCTACGATAATGTTGTTAATTGAACCCATTAAATGGGCAGGCTGACGTAATTGACAAGTGACACAGGAATTAGATCAGCCTGTACAATGAATGCTGCTAACACCTGTGGGTATTGTATTGATCGCAGCTTTAACATGCTAGGACGGCATACTGAGTTGATTTGCATCTGGGCGTATGCAGTGGCTTGTGTTGTAGTATAAATTAGAATTAGATACGAAAGTAATTTTATCAAATAAAAATTGTATACGTGTGCGTATAATGAAAGGTATGGGACTAAGATTATCGTCTGTCAGTCTAACTTGGAAACCGTTGGACGGATTTTGATGAAATTTGGTATTGACATTATGCCGTAGGAGTTCATGCAAGACTTAACGCTGTTAATTTTTGTTGCTGTCGGTAATAACATAATGTCGGACGCGCTAAATCTGTAGGTTAAAGCGACGTTTAATAAAGGATTCGGAAATTATTTATGGATAATTATAACGTATGGAGCTTCTGTAAATGTATTTTTTTCTGTGTAATGTAAAACAGCGCCGTGGCGTCCATGCGAGATTTTTTTTCTAGCTACCTAGATACAAATCAAATATGCAGTCGTGTCATTCAACACGTCAACCTGATGATGGAAGCATAGACAGTATCCGAAACGTCGATTTGTTTTCATGTTTACACGGTTGATGGCGCTATAATAATTAACCAGTTGATCTCTGTAATGGTGAAGTGAGGTGTTTTCTTCGCGGTACGGACTGAATTCTTAAATAATATTTAGACGAGCTTCGGCTATCGAAGGGCTAACTGATTGTACTTAAGATATTGAGACATCATTGGGAGGTGAGTGGCAAATGAAGGACGTGGTAACATCGGCGAAGTCAGGTTTAGTGGATTAGTTCTGGTTCAAAATTACTTCTCCCCGTCCCCAGGCGGTTGTTTGAGTGTGTGGGACACATCACTCTGGTTTCCGTGTGAAGGCTATAAGATTGGAGAAGTTTGTGTACTGGAGGTAGCAGAGAAATGAGCTGTAAACACGGCAGTCCGCAAGGGTGATCCGGGGGACGGGTGGGGTCTTTCGGATCGCTACGGCGATAGAATTCTTAACTTCTGACGAAGGGACATGTTCTTCGTGGTAATTGAAAAAGTTAACAAGTCGAAATGCTGTGTCTTTTACCTCACAAGTCAGGGGTACACAGGTATGAGCACTATGATGTGGACAGAAGTCAGGATAACATAATTCTATCGATCACAGTCGCTTCCAAGAAGTCGATAGTCGCTCGATTCACTTCCATTTTGTAGAACGTGAAGATTTACAAGAGCCTGCCACTGTAACTTCTGAATCAGCATAAGACAGGTCTTGCTTTGTATAAGATTCGTTTTAATGTTTTTCTATCTGCAAGACTAAATTTTCGAAATTGGCCTCCTTCCATCAGGTTCCCGAATTTTTTCCCCATGTACTAATTGTCCCAGTCGTCTTATCGTCTTTTCTTTGAGCACCCAAGAAGTATTTGCTAAGCTCTGTCTTATGTTAATTTTTCTATCCTTCTGGTACGTTGTCTCTTGGCGCTAGATCTCCTCAGCCGTTATCGAAAATCCTTCATCTATTTTCTTCGTAGAGAGCTAGAGCCGAAGTTTTACTCCCATTGTAGTTTTGCAGTTGAGAAAACGTCATTAAATAAGCCAAGCTATTTCTTTGGAATTATAATATACGCCTGTGTAGTACTGAGTAGTCTGTCGGATGTATTTGTGTCCGTGAAGAACGCCTTTGTGTATGTCTATGCTTAACTTACTCGATTCTCATACGCATCGGGATGTGGTCCCTTGAACGAGCCGTGTCGCTTCAGGCCTCGGATGTCGTGTTTGGTCAACCCCACTTCGTTTAGCGATTTATAACGTGGTGCTAACAAGTGACGTCGGCGAAGAAGTTTTCCGCAATTAGTGCGAGAACCAGCGAGCGTAATCTGTGGTTCTGCACGAAGCTTTGATCGTGGCATGACGAACGCGGGCCCGTCATTGGTACTTATTGCATATTCATATAGACCAAATGGTGACGTGAAGGATTTTTCCGGGTTATAGCGGGCACTTGCCTGGGATCAATCCTTTGAAACCGAAGCTCGCTTAAATATATAAGAATTCAGTCCGTACCGCAAAGAAAACACCACCCCTTACCATTACAAAGATCAACTTGTAAACTCTGTTTAAGGAAATAATCTTACGAAACCCACAAATACAAAATGTAGGGTTATTGATTGTTAAATCAGGTGGTCCATATAGTTACCATTCCGCTCTAGACGTACAGGATATACTTAATGGTTATTCTCGAAAAAGGAATACGTGAAAGTCTGATAGCGAACTGGAGTCACCCAGTCTCCGGATAAACTCTCTTTTTCTACTCTTGGCCTTATTTCGAGTCCTTGTTCTGTTGAGACGAGAGTTTTCCAGAAGATCCTTGGTTTTAAATCTGAGAACCTTAGTCGATGGCACTGAGAAAGGTGTTTTCTGGTGTTTTTGTTAAGGTAATACAGATTCGGTTTCTCAGCGTTGACGGCTAAATAATTTGGAAGTAAATCGTAACTAACATTAATTATTTTCTGTGCTTTTAGATCGTGGTTTTTAAAACAAGGACAGCCAAGATGACTGTCTTCTAACAGCATAGAGTATTTTTGCTTGCTAATGCCAAATTTAGTATTTTTTATCTTCTATTTAGTTATTCAATTCTTAATATATTATTATAACCATGATAAAATTACATGATCTACAGTCTTTATTTGTAAGCGTAGTAGTTGGTAGTTCATTAGAAGAATACAGGTTGACCATAAACAGGAAATTGGTCATTTTGATACTTATTTTGTTTAAAAATGCCTATATAAAGACTAGAACAACATTTATTCACGCTCCAAACATTATATAAAGCATTAATTCATACATTCAGAGGCTAATGTTAATGTGTTTAACTGATTTGTATTTGCAGAGGGCAGCCTGTCCCCAAAATTATTTTGCCCTGTTAAATGGATAATGTAATTGCCCGTTTCGCTGTACGGACTGAATTCTTAAATGGTTATACTTTATGGTTGCTTAAATTTATTTATACTGTTGTCAGTCGCCAGATGAATCCAATCCACGACACCCTATCCAGTTTCTTTTGGGGAAATTTTGTGTTATTCTCTGATGTAAACTTCGGTGTCCCGAATGTCCTCTTCCGTTCAGGTTTTCATACAAAAAATGTTTCGTGTTTGTAAGTCAATCACTAACCAATCAGTGCACAGCGTTGCAATCATTGGACGTTTTAAATTTAAATTTTGACGCGTAAATACGGTGTTGAACAGGACGGTAGGAATGTCGTGTTATAACGAGCATTCGCGTGAGTAAAGCTTTGGTTTGTACATAAAACTAGGCTAAAAAGTACCGATATGTATCCGCCCTGGTCACAAATGTAGTTACAATTATCGTCTGCTTTCTAATTGCCGATAATTGCATTCACATTTGTCGCACTGTGAACTTTGTTAACGAAACATTTGCTTTGTTTGTTGAAGGTTGGAGCTGGTCTGCGCCATTATTTGTTCACTTGTTTAATCTGGGGGGGGAAATGGAATACGATACGTGGGAAATTTCTACCTCATCAGGTATCTTTTGAGAAGGATGTCCCCATATATTTGATATTGGTAGACGTTTCGGAGGTAACTTCCTCTATCATCAAAGGGTGCCCAAAAGACGATCGTCTAAAATATCACCGATTTAAAATAACATTCATAAAAAAATAAGAAGCTTAAATACGGGTAATGTTTGCTACCGTTTGGTTTTCAATAGTCCTATTTTGTTTTCTCATGCCAGGGGTTAAGAGGGGCCGGGGTGTGATGCTGACCACTCACCCCATCTAGTGCCGAGGTTAAGAATGATCCGCGCTAACTCCCCCCCTCCCAAGCGCCTACATGGCGTGTGAGCGGGATGGCGTTTTACTGAGGAAGGACTGTTATACGAACTTCCGCTGTCATTAACCTCGACCACATAAAAGATTCTGCAGAGTTAATCCGCTGCATGCGTTGTGCTGGGCGGGACGACGGTGAAGTTACCTGCGGAGAGTTGGTTCACTTATCCTCTCATCCAGTTTGCGTCACTACCCCTCATTAACTTTGCATACATTGGGAAATATAGTTACAAAATTTACCAGCGCCGTGTTATCGGCTGACAGTTCACTAATCAACGAATCCTACACGGTTGCCCGTGAGGACCCATAAAAATACATTGCCTTCACATAGACATCATATAATCCTCGGAATTTTGTGTTGTGGGGGCCGTGTAGTCCGGTAGAAGCTGAAGACCGTCATCTTCTGATTAATGTGCTGTCTGTAATTTGAGAAGCAGTGTTTCAGGTACGAAGGATGGCGTTTTCATTCTGTATTTAAATAGCTCATGTCTACTACCTCTTTGTGTTGTATTCTAATCTGGAACTTAGTCTCTTGAATTGTAGAAGTTTCTTCTTCTCCTCTTAATATCTTTGACGATGGTATTACTTTACTTATTTCGTTGCTTTGGACGTTGTCGTTTTTTATTTTAAAAAGCCTTAAACCTTGTTAAATTTTTTTAAAAATAATCTCTTTGTTTCGAGGTATGGGCCTTTGTTAGTCTTTAGGTTAAAGGTGAGTCCGATAGACCGAGCTATTTCCGATCTGTTTCATAAGTCATTTTTCAGACAGGTCATAACAATCCGTGGATGGAAGTTGAGACAGTTTCTAAGCACAGAACAGACTGAAAATCTGCCCAAAGATGTCCTTTCCTCCAGTGGATTTCGAACCCACGATTTGCAGCGTGATATCCGATCTGTCAAACATCCCGGTACATTTTAAGTCGTGTTCGCGAGGCGTGGCCATGTCCTGCCCCCGTAACGTGAACCAGGCTTCGAGTGTCTTCCTGGGGGATACAAGGCCGGGTTTCCGTTCCCGGGAAAGGACGTTGTCGATCGCAAGGCTTTCTCTGCGTCAGTTACCAATTGAACAGTCGTGTCTCTTTACTCGGCCTTGGCGTCGCTTACGAGCCTTCTCAGGGCGACGCTCAGACACCGACTACTCATTTTATCTTGTCTGAATAGAGGGAGCTCCTTGACCTGGTTCAGGCAGTTATTGACAGCAGATAATTCACTGAATTACTTCCATAAGTTGTTATGAATGTGGGTGGGTTGGTTGGTCGGATGAAGGCAGCTCGCGTCTGTTTGCCTTTGTTATAATCGGTCTCAGGGCGTAGTCACGAAGTGCCTTATTTTTAAGCGTGTGTTCCGTGTTGTCGACTGGCAGGATGATTTTATATTGTAAATTGGGAAAATTTTTTGGATGATTTGTTGTGTTCCGTGTTGTCGACTGGCAGGATGATTTTATGTTGTAAATTGGGAAATTTTTTTTGGATGATTTGACAGCCTATTGTAAGGTGACTTGGTATTAAAAAAAAATTTATATGTTGTCATGTGATGGATTTTTACCCCCTGAATCGAAGATCTGTGAAGGAAAGTGACTTTTCCAGTCTCGACATTGATTCAGGGGGAAATGAAGAGATTGGCGCAAGATAGGCGAAAATGGAGGACCATATCAAACCAGTCGAAAGACTGACGACAAACAAACAAACAAACATTGGTGTAAGTTTATTGAGTTTTTTTTCCTTCCGGATGTGAAATGTACAGATGGGACTTCCCCGTCTCGAGTTCATTTTACCTACAGAGAAGTGGTATAAATTGAAGTTTCTCCGCTGCAAATGGGGATTTTGATGCTGTGTTGGTGTCTCCGTGACACTCGTCGTGGAGCTCTGTTGAAGTTGCCCGGACAACTGACAACTGACTTCGTGATTTTGCCTGTTCGTCGTGCCTAAATTATGCATACGCATTCGTTAATGGCTGCTCTACTTTAAAACGTAGCGCATTTTGACTTGACAACTCAAATTAGAAGTAACCCTTCGTACAGTGAAATAGTTGACAGATGTACAAGACAACACCGAGTTCCCTAGGACGATTCATTTCATTAAACCAACATACGTAGTTCCATAAATTGAGGCAGAATATATTTACCTTCTCCTGTGTGAGTTTTTGTCTGCCAGAAACTTTGCATTCTGACAGGCAACATCCTATCTTGCATTGTCTAGCTGTGATAATTGCTTAAACTCTAGGCTCCCGCTGTTCATGGACCCAGAATCCGTCGGCCGGTCGCAGTGTACGCACGGTCTAATGAGGGACACTGGAACCGTGGGTTCGAATCCCGCTCTAGGCATGGGTGTTTGTTCACGTATTTGTGTGTTGTGCTGTCCTGTGTACAGGTGGAGAGGCCTTGCGATGGGCTGATCACTCGTGCAAGGAGTCCTACAAAATGTCAAAATATGTCAAGTAACCTACAGAAGAGGCGGGCGAGACTCACACTGGGTTGTTACGTCCGTTACTGTTTCCATATCCTCCGTCGGTATTTTTCATCCGTGGTCTTGTTAATCAGCCGATATTCGTAAATGTGACACCCAGAACTGACAGTGATTTCATGTTATTTTTTTCTATTTGTGTGTTTATTTTTACGATAAATTAAGTGAACATGTCTCGCCGTCAATTAGTTTAGACGAAGAATAGTCACGACTTTGGAAAGAAAACCTCGAACTTTTAGAAACGTGTAAGCAGATCTTGGTTGCTTCATATAAGTCATCGTTGAAATAAAGAATCCGACCAATTCTGTGTTATTTTCGTAAGAAGACTTCACAACCCTCAGTTTCTGCACTAAGTAGTTATTATTATTTAGTGTTCTGTCTGACGACAGGTCCATATGAACAGGATCCTTCCATCCTTTTCTCGGACTGGGACCTGTTCATATACGTTCTTGGCAGATGATCCAGAAGCGGTTTGCCATTGCCTTCTTCTGTG
>NW_019060303.1:97851-111286 GCF_000696155.1 Zootermopsis nevadensis | reverse complement strand
AATGGCGGTCAGGCACTTTTATGACGAACGGTATCAGATAGAAGCTTCAAGCTGGTGCTGACATCTAGTGCTTGATTCAGGAAATGCAACAGCGAATTCCGCCATTTGCCGCTGGTTCAGTTACCGAGATAGTTGCATGTTTCTGTTTCGTGCTCCAGTGATTGAAGACTTCCATCTTAACATTCTGATAGAATTTTGTACGTTCAAATGATTTATACGTGTACAAATTTTGTAAGAAAAGAAAAATGCCTATTACTTACTAAGTAAACATTTTATTCACTCATTGTCTTATTTAATTCAGTGACATCTTGAAGCTGAAATAGTGACCGTCATTACCCCTAAGGGTGGGTAATACCGGTCAAAGCTACGTCTTCAGTTATCATTTCCTACAGATCTTTTGTTACGTTCAACGTATTTTATACTGCACACTTAAGAAGTAGACCCTTCAGATTAAATACCAGTTTATATAAAGTTTCAACTTTGGGTATACTTTCCGTTTTATCGAGATTTTCTCTTAAGTGGCCGCCATGTACCCATTCTCCCCTATATACGCAGATGGAACTGATTACGTGTGCTGTTTCCTTCTGTAATAAATGAACATTACCCCCAGCAAATAATCTAAAGTGGCAAAGTATAAGTCTGCCTACTAAGTTAGTCAGTTATATTTTATTTAACGACGTTTTTCCTACTAAGTGTTTTACTTTCCACTCTCATCTTCCCGCGTCATCATTAGGAACCCACGAAGTATGAAAGAGAGAAATGAGGATGTGTAAGGCAAACGCACATTCGGGCGACGGAACAAAATTCGCTTTGTCAGCATCCTGTCTTGGGAAATAAAAAGTTTCAGAAAGCTTTAAAATCTGGCTCTAAACTTCGTTAAGTGAAAAGTTATCAAAATATAAAAGTTTGTTTCTTGTTGCAAAGATTTCTTCAAAAGTAATCCGAAGCTACTGCGTTAGGTTTCTCGCCATGAAGTCATGTCAGATAAGGGTTGTCCAGTGTGCAGTACAAGGGGACAGAAGAGGCTCGCTGGTCACCCTTTGATTTAGAAGCGCCGTGTTTGTATTTGGCCTCCCTGCATGTAGTGTACGATGTAATTGAGCGATGGTTTGGCAGAGAAAACACGCAACTCCTGGAGGCTTAAAGTGTTGAAGATGGAGGCAGTATGTTCCTTCGAAATGTTGGTATCTCCCTTTAAGTCCACACTGCGTCATTACTAAAAATATCATTATCGATATTTAACCGCCGTGATAACCTTAAATCTCATAAATGTAATTGGTCGTTCGTAGGATCATACATTTGTTTTGGCCATCCATTCCTTGGTCTACCAGTTGTCTTCTTTCTCTGGGACAATATCCTCATGCCTTTCTTTGTAAATGGTATTGCTCATTTCGTTCGGTGTTTGAGAACCTTCGGTTGTTATACTCATGTCATCCGAGGAAGACATTTGTAGTTACGCCCAAAAGCCCCTTTTGAATAAAAACTTACGAACATTTATTTCAGTTTCGTATGGATCAGAGGTTATAAAGTGCGTTCACTGATGAAGTTGAACGCAGCTGTCACCTCCCGCTTGGCGGTGAGTCATGCAGTTCCATGCCGGGAGCTGGTAAATGAGAGTTGCGTTTAACTTTATAAGTGAATGCGCTGAATTTTACAGGTATAATCTCTGCAGTTATTATTTCATACTAGGCAACACGGAGTTTTCCTCCGTGGCATCCCAACAATTACTCCATTCACACACAGAAGAAGGCAATGGCAAACCACTTCTGGATCATCTGCCAAGAACGTATATGAACAGGTCCCAGTCCGAGAAAAGGATGGAAGGATCCTGTTCATATGGACCTGTCGTCAGACAGAACACTAAATAATAATAATAAAAAACTAGTTACACCAGTTTTAATATTAAATAGTTGGGAGAGTTGTGATCATTTCACCACGTGTTTTAACCTCTTGGGGAAGTCATGATGACTTTTCGCACAATTCAGCTCTTTTGTCTGTGTCTGACTATCCAAGTTACTCTACTTCACGTGAAAGTTCAGAAACACTAATTCAAACTTTGCACTTTACGGGAATGTTGCCACACAAACAATGTCAGAGTGGAGTTCATCCAAGAAAATGAAGTTACTGTCTCTAATTTGCTTTGTGTTTGTTTTGAGACTTTGTGTACGAACGTGTTTAGGGAACATTTTATCTTTAGGTATAAAATTCTCATACAGCTCGCCATGAAACTGTTTAGTGGGATGGAGGTTAAACTCCAGGCATTCTGGAGCTCACGAGACGACCACTGTGCCATCTGGGAAGATTTTCCTGCGTATAATCAGTTGAAGAGTAGAAATTTCGAACTAATTAATGTCATTATTTTGGGACATTAGAAAGATCTCTGTATTACGTGGTTACTTTCCAAGCGAGACACTGAGCTGTTTGAACGTAACAAGGTCCTCGTAACGTACATGACAGTACTTGAGATGCTAGTTACTTTCTAGTTTCAGCTGAAAATAAATGTGCCTTATGTATCTGTGAATCGGCATACAGAACGTGTTTGAACAGCGCTTAAAACACACTTCATGCTGATGAACTTTGTACCTACACATGAGTTGCGTATTCCCAAAGCAAAATTAATCAAGCCTGTACATGTCAGAATTACGACAGTTCAAGTATGTACGTAATTGGATGGAACCTGGCAGAAATTCCTGTCTATTGTGTGCGAAATGAAACATGCGGAGAACACTATGGAACCCCCCCCCCCTCCCCGGTCCCACTCTGCAGTTGGAATTTCACGCACTGCAGAACCCCCTGCCTCGTGATACGAAGCTTATTTCTGCTTTGAATATACCGGGTGTCGCACTAACCCCACGCATTTTGTAATGTAAGTTACTAGTCAGAAAATATTAATGCAGATTAAGCGTACGTTGCTGTGTGAGGTCGAGTGAGACCGCAGGCCACTCTCTGCGATCTGTTGCCTTCATGTTCCCCAGTTGTCATTATGGTAGAGGAGAGTTTAACATTTACCAGTGATTGCGATATTAATTATCTTGGTAAAAATAGTCCAGTTCCTTTATTAGAGTGTTTTGCACACAGCAAAGAACTTACGACAGGCAAACACTAGACATAACTAAACTAAACAAATATCGATAAAGACTTTCTGATATCGAGAATGTGTCCTCAGAGAAGACATCGATTTGCTGAAAATGTAAAAAGAAGGTGTTACCTGCGACAGTGAAGCACCTAGCTAAAGGAATGTGTATTAATGCGCTGCTAACACTGAAAATAGATAATATAATAATTATTATTTAGTGTTCTGTCTGACGACAGGTCCATATGAACAGGATCCTTCCATCCTTTTCTCGGACTGGGACCTGTTCATATACGTTTTTGGCAGATGATCCAGAAGTGGTTTGCCGTTGCCTTCTTCTGTGTGTGAATGGAGTAATTGTTGGGATGCCACGGAGGAAAACTCCGTGTTGCCTAGACCACGGCCTTGCCCAACACAAGTTATAAATTCGAACCCGAGACCCCAGGATTACAAGGCCAGCGTTCTAACCGCTAGACCACCGTGGCTCAATATAATAATATTAATAATAATTTACAGCTGTTTCTTGTTCTGTTTACCTCGCCATGAAGTCGTATGAGGTAATGTTGGTATTACTGCACGCCTTCTTAACCTCGACACTAGATTCACCCCCGATACGCATTGGAAGGAGGACGGGAAACCTAACCCAGATTGTCACTCGTCGTCGTGACGACAATAGGCCAGGAGTCTCGTCCACTCTTCAGCGCGGTTTCTTCTCTAACGTAGCTTAAATACAGATCGACGTGGCTTCCGCGTTCTGTGGGTTTCGGCAGTACTGTAGTCCGTGGCGTAAGAATCGTGTAATTGGACAGGGAACGGAATTATTGTCGCTGCTAGTTGGCCCGGATGATTTGTTTAAGCGCTTGGCGACAACTTGCGAGCGGATGTACGAAGAAACATCCGCATGTTCATTGCGCGTTAAAACAAGTGTCTAACGCTCTTTTGAGTTAGAGCACTATCGCGCTCTGTCGCCACAGCTGTTCTATCCTAATTATCTAAGAATAGGCCTTTCTGAAAGTTTCGTATTTTTTCAAAAATCAAAAAGTCGTCTTCGCGCTGGAAACAAAACTTTGTCCTGGACCGGCTGTCTGGATTCGTGACCATCAGCGATACGTAACCAGTACAGTCGATAAAGCGTCGTAAAATGAACAATGCCGAAGGTAACCGTAATCATTGTCATTTTTGTAACCATAAGTACGTGTTTATAAAATGGCATCTGTCTCTCGGACACTACAAAATGGCAGTTTTCCCACTCGCGTGCGTAATTTCCCTGTGGTGCAGTATATTATATTTAGAAAGATGAACCTGTCTTTACCGCAAATGAGCAGAATATAAGCGTATAATTACGTGCAACACTTGCGAATTATTTAACTACGATAATTGGACATAAATGGGAGATTTGAATAATTGTATCCTGTTCACATAAACGGCAATCTGTCTGAAAATGAGATTCAGCTGTAGACCTGCTTATGTTCATTACGTATCGATAACTTGCCGCTTTGAGACGGTGCCCGTATAAATATTATTTAAGGATTCAGTCCGTACCGCGAAGAAAACACTACACTTCACCATTACAAATATCAACTGGTTAGCCCTTTAAAGCCGAAGTTCGTCGAAATATTTAAGAATTCAGTCCGTACCGCGAAGAAAACACTACACTTCACCATTACAAATATCAACTGGTTAGCCCTTTAAAGCCGAAGTTCGTCGAAATATTTAAGAATTCAGTCCGTACCGCGAAGAAAACACTACACTTCACCATTACAAATATCAACTGGTTAGCCCTTTAAAGCCGAAGTTCGTCGAAATATTTAAGAATTCAGTCCGTACCGCGAAGAAAACACTACACTTCACCATTACAAATATCAACTGGTTAGCCCTTTAAAGCCGAAGTTCGTCGAAATATTTAAGAATTCAGTCCGTACCGCGAAGAAAACACTACACTTCACCATTACAAATATCAACTGGTTAGCCCTTTAAAGCCGAAGTTCGTCGAAATATTTAAGAATTCAGTCCGTACCGCGAAGAAAACACTACACTTCACCATTACAAATATCAACTGGTTAGCCCTTTAAAGCCGAAGTTCGTCGAAATATTTAAGAATTCAGTCCGTACCGCGAAGAAAACACTACACTTCACCATTACAAATATCAACTGGTTAGCCCTTTAAAGCCGAAGTTCGTCGAAATATTTAAGAATTCAGTCCGTACCGCGAAGAAAACACTACACTTCACCATTACAAATATCAACTGGTTAGCCCTTTAAAGCCGAAGTTCGTCGAAATATTTAAGAATTCAGTCCGTACCGCGAAGAAAACACTACACTTCACCATTACAAATATCAACTGGTTAGCCCTTTAAAGCCGAAGTTCGTCGAAATATTTAAGAATTCAGTCCGTACCGCGAAGAAAACACTACACTTCACCATTACGAAGATAAAATGGTTAACGCTGTTCGAGGAAATAATCTCTGTTTGCAGTGAGAATCGTACGAAATCCATGAATACAAAATGAAGAGTTGTTAATTGTTAAACCATGTGGTGCATATAGTTACCATCTTGCTTTAAAGGATTAATCACTACATAGAAACGCTGGTGCTCTACTCGTGGCTATTTATCGGTGTTGCTCTTGCTATGGGAATATTCTCCCTCAAGGCTTATCTAAAATATTTATAACCACATTTTCGGGCGGAGAGCATCAAATCACCTAATCTGAGTAAGAAAAAGGCGATGTTGTAACTCGAGAATAAATATTTTATGTCATGTACACGTTTTCCTTACTTATAAGTCTTTTTTGAGAAACCTAATGCAATTTTAATTTGGAGATGCAGGCTGCCTAATGGACGGTGTTAAGCGGGATTTCCTTTCTTGTTTAATATATTATTTATTTTGTAGTTTCATCGACACAGGGAGATAGGAACTGCTCGATGGGAGTTTGATTCCCGGAGAGAACTTTTAGTCAGCCCATCCCACTTCCTGTCGAAGGACGTGGGAGCCCCCCCCCCCCAGCCTGAACCCGATCACGTACTGCGATATAAATCCAAAGTCTGTAAAATGTCTTAACTTTGTCTGTTTTCGTTAATGTACTTCTGCTGTATTCTCTGTCCACGCCCCTGACAGGCCAACATATAGCATGGAATGTCGAAAAGTAGCCAAGTGTTTCGGCAGAAATTTCAGTTGCCAACTTCAGGGAGAATATGTAATTGCTTGGCTTTTTGGCAGGATTACTTGTCATCAAATCTGACTCTTCGCCCACTGCCTGCCCTATATAAGCCTACAGAAAAAGCCCAGTTATTTCATCTTCTCCCTGAAGATGGCAACTGAAATTTCTGCCGAAACACTTAGCTACTTTTCGACATTTGACGCTGCCGTCATAACTTTATAGTGACAGTGATTTAATTTCCGTTTGATGTATGTCTACTGTAAAGAAATAATATTTGTGAAGAACCATGCTTAAAAATTCGATTTTTTTAAAAAAAATTGTATTTATGAAAGCAGTTGACTTCTTGGTACGTAAATAATATGAATACATAATTTACAGGTGTCCGGCCTATAAACTGAGCTTTAACACACATTTGCGCTGACATCTGTAACAGCTTTCCTGCATTATATCTCGAGCTGTGTCCTTTTCGCGCGAAGCCGTTCAATTGTTTGCTCGGTCATGTGCGTAAATTCTATTCAGGTGGGTAGGGACGTAGCTCCGTATCCATGGCGATGTTACCGAGGAAACCCGTTCGCTTCGAACTTTTTTTTTTGTTTTTTTTTTGTTTTTTTTTATTTTCGGTATTCAATTTTGTGTTAGAGGCTGGAGAGATTTCCGCCTGTCAGTATTGAACGATCCCTGCAAAATCTCGTCTATATTGGACCCGTTCTCGATGGGCTTCCGTACGCCCACATTTGGTGGATTCTTTCCGGGATGCCAACCAATACAAAAGCCGTGGATGTCATTCGTTGCCCTGGGCAATTTCTACTTCCTCTGTCTGTCTGTACGGCCTACGTTCTACATATTCTCTCCTCTCCTCTCCTCCCTCTCTCTTTCATATCACCATTACGTATTGTCTCTCCTGATGAATGCCTTTGAGTTTCTCTTTAAACATACCGACATCTGTCGGACTAAATTAGTGTTCTTGGTTTCTGGCCCCAGCTTTTCGTATCTACAAAATGAAATCGCTTGGTATCGAATGTTTGAAATTTTCCGAAAAGGGGCGTATGTCATTGCAAACTCTTCTTTGTAGGGCTGGGTGCGAAAAGTACGCTCGCCCTGAGTGAAAGTCGGGGGCAAACGACCAAAATGTATTTTTTTGGAGATTATTATTCTTATTATTATTTAGTGTTCTGTCTGACGACAGGTCCATATGAACAGGATCCTTCCATCCTTTTCTCGGACTGGGACCTGTTCATATACGTTCTTGGCAGATGATCCAGAAGTGGTTTGCCATTGCCTTCTTCTGTGTGTGAATGGAGTAATTGTTGGGATGCCACGGAGGAAAACTCCGTGTTGCCTAGACCACGGCCTTGCCCAACACAAGTTATAAAAATTCGGGCACCGCCGGGAATCGAACCCGAGACCCCAGGATTACAAGGCCAGCGTTCTAACCGCTAGACCACCATGGCTTTTGGAGATACCCACTTAAAAATTGCCCGTGTTATTTTCATGGCAAATGGGCGTTCGTATTTGTCGGAATAACGTAGCCATTAAAGTGGCCGACTGTGGGCTGGACATCTGGGATTAGAATTCTGACATAATGAGGATTTTTTTTTATTCATTTCTCGTTCCCCCTCCTCGAAGCTAGTCCCGTCGTGGTTGCGTTATTATCAGATTTAAGGTTCTCACAACCGAGAATTCTGCCTCTATCGTCCCCCTGATGATGGAGGCAGTAAGCGTCTCCGAAGCGTCGGTAAAGTTTCAGTGAGACTACATCCCTGAAGACATTCGTCTTCTTCTGTTTCGTGTTTGGTCGGTTCTCTGATCGACTCCGTCCGGCTGTTTTGTCTTTTTTCGTGGTTTTCCTCCGTTTTTTCTATCAGATGCTGGGACATCGACTTCCGGTTCACAGATCATTGCTGAGGAAGAGAAGAATTGGACAGTAAGAAGTAATCCTTGCTTTGCCAACACCGGGGTCTGCTGTACGGTTGATTTGTAACCATGGCAACCGCCTTTTTCCTCTCGAATCTCCAGTCTTCGTCATTTTCTATAAATGTGGCATTTGGAGTGCCCGCCTGCAAAATTTCACGGCGTCAACTCTTGTCCTACATGTGCGAGGCTGTGATGAACGGAGTGCCTCAGCAACCCCCTTGCGCGCGTTTTCCGACTTTCTGAAGTCAGAAGTGAGTCTTACAAACTTTGAAACGTATGCGAGCGAAATGATTCCAGTGGTAATTATGCAAATTGCGCGAGCTACAACCGCGTGCTCTGTTTCTCTACAGAAACGAGCTTATTCTTCGAGGAAGAAATGTCTTCCTTTGTGCAGCGAGTCCTTCTTTAGAAGCTCATAGTCACTCAAGTAACTGATCATTTTTAATATTATTAATAAGAAGCCGGTACTGGACGCTGTCTTCGTCCAGATGAATACAGTCCGCATCTTCACATATTAGTCACTTGAGATCAATTTTAATATTATCATACCATCTATTTCATGGTCGCTAAAGAGATTGTACACATTCCTCATCTCTATCATCGTGCCTTTATCACGGAAAAGTGAGGAAATTATTAAGGTCTTTCTCCTCTCACTCCCTTTCTCTGTCGTCATGGTATCCCATTCGGGACACTTCACCAACAGCCTCAGTCATTCGCGCGGGAGACCAAGTTTTACACCCGCACGTAAATAAAATGATGGCGCGGATGATGCGTCTGTGTCCGTCTTCCACAGCTCAGTCGATAAAGTGAACGAATGTCGGCTTGATGTCTGTGGGATGTTTAGCATGTTTGGTATATTTTATACTGTCAGGTTGTCCGCACTGTTGCTACTGGTAAATTCAACTGATATATACATTTCTTACCAGTCTTTATTTCCAGACGGCTTATCATAGGCCTGATAATTATTTATGTATCGTTTAATATCGTAGAAACAATCATTATCGTATTATTTCAATCAGACTCTAGCCGAGGACAATTTGTCATGCTTAGTTTCTAAGCTTCAGAAATCGAACCCAGGACACTTTTCGGGAGTTTTAACTATGTCATGTTCTCTTCTCGGTCTGAAGGAGTTAGCATGCCAAGTTTGGTGTATATCGGATTATTCGTTCTCCATCTATAAGCGAACGTAACGCAACAAACTTTCGTGCTATTTCAATTTGAAGACGACGTTCCGGGCGGAACTCACGAGACCTCGGTTGGTTTCGGCAGCGTTGCAGTTGTTGTCCGATGACCTTGGTGACAGGAAGAGACTACAGGCGACAGAGAAGCCAAAGAAATTCCCCTTTAGTCTTGTAGTTAATTTTTTTTTTTTTTTTTTTGAAATGTGGTAGAATTTACTGCTTACGAGCTGTGGACTCTTCCAAATCTTCTTATAGCGTTATAACCCTGTGTGGGTCTTAGCTTGTTTGATGAATTTTTTCCATTCTGTCCTATCATTCACAATTCTTCTCCATCCCCTTACTCCCATCGTCCTTACATCCTCCTCCACGTCGTCTATCCATCGTTTCCGTGGTCTCCATTCCATCACTTTTCTAGTTTTCATCCTAATTCTCCAGGAGCCATCACTATTCTGTATTGGACCATAGATTTTCCGTAATATTTTGCTTTCAAATATTCTAAGTTGTTGCTCATCAAAGCTAGTTAATGTCCAGGCTTCACATCCATATGTGACTACTGGTCTTATCAGAACTTTATAGATTCTCAGTTTAAGTCCCCTCCCCAGTATTTTAGACTTCATTAAATTCTGATAGGCATAGTAACACCTATTACCATTCACAATACGTGCTTTAATTTCATTAGTTACTGAATTTATAGTATTAATCTGTGAACCCAGGTAATTAAAATTCTGCACATGTTCAAAATTATAATGTCCTATTCTCAATTTATTTGTGACATTTCTTGCTGCTCTTGTAACTTTCATATATTTTGTTTTCGATTCATTTATTTTTAGCCCCCTTAATTCTGTTTCTTCTATCAATTTTAATACTGTTTCTTCCAGTGCAGCTTTATTCCTGCTAATAATAGCTATATCATCTGCATATGCACTCACGTGTATTGATTTGATGCCTATATGTCCTGAGATCTCAAGTTTCCGAATAGATGCTTCCAGCGTCAGGTTAAAGAGCATTGTCGAGAGAGCATCTCCTTGTCTAACTCCCATATTGACATTAAATGGTTGGACTCTTCCAAATACTTTGGTTAAACAACGCTAAATTATTCAGATTAGTGGTTGTTCTATCCCTGCAATAGAATGCAGTTTACCCACTCAATTAGTTTGTCTTCTGGGTTGTAGCGCCGTGTAGTCTGCTATAAGTTTACCGATGTTACAGAGGTGCTTGTCGCCTCCATCATCAGGGCGATCACCGACGTGAAAAACCCAAAACCTACTTCATACCATCATGGCGACCGTGTGAAATTCGTCGTTCTGAGATAATTTCAAAATCCAGATTTATAGAAAGTGTTTTTAAGTTAAGAATAATTTTTTAATATGTTATTAAAATTCTAAAGTAGGGTATGTGTTACTCGATCCCAAACCTAACTTAGTCTGCTAACTTAACTTAACCGAATCGAAGGTACGATTATGTCCCGCTGTATTTAAAAATTAGGCTTATTTATAATGTTTTTGGTTTGTTTTGTGTGTGCTTATACGCTGATGGAACTGTACCCGTTAGTATTAGTTGAGACTCTTGCCGCTAGATGGCAAGAACTTTTGTACTTTGTCATGAACTATTTTCTTAAAATAATGATGTCTTTGTAATAATAACCTGTCCGTCACCTGAAAACGCGAATTGTAAAGTGTTTAATATTTTATTGTCCGCGGGATTTTCCTCGTGGCGCTGTAGTCGTTCTGCCTGTCCCTCGCCGGAGAAAAGTAAAAACCGAAATGTTACAAACGAAAATGAAAACCCGAAGCTGTTTCTCTAGAGTGATGCCTCGCGACCCTCAACCCCAATTACGGAGAAAATGAGAATTCTGTGTAATTATAGGAAGGCGTGTGCGATGACGCAGGACGAGCGCAAGAATTCTGGGAACAGAAATGTCTCAACGCGCACAGGGTGTTTCAAAATGTTGCCCTGGTTTTATTTTATACCTTAAATAATGACATTGAGCAACTCAAAGCAGTGGGAGCCTCGAGAAGCGGGCACGCGGGCCGTGGTTTGGAAATTTCGTGGCGTCTTTGCAGTGCGGATTTGAGTTCAGTTACTGAAACGAGGCTTTCATCAAGAAAGCTCCATTTTCTGTGGTTTCTCTTCCTGCAGTGGCTCGTGTATCCTCTGACGGGCAATTCCATTATCTGCCGCCACGCTCTAGATGGAGCCAGGAGTCAGTCAATAACATTAGTAATGGGCCCGGGCTGTCCTGATGCCCATTTATTAGCCTCCGAGGCTGCAGCGTGAGACTGCGTAATTAACAGTCTCTCCCGCGCGTTATGCTGCCAGCCGAACATGCCAGTACAGTCCCCTTTAAATCTTAGTCTCTCTGTGAGATAGAAGATAAAAAGAATTGACCGAACAATTTTGGGATGGCCGTTTCTCGTATACATTAAGTTTCATGATGATTCTGTAAATATTTGTGACCGTCGTTGTCCATTATAAAAACATCTTGTTGGACATCGTTCCTTGCCTGAGGTTGTATACGACGTTTCGGGACTTGGCTCAAATCCAGTATTCATATTATTACTTTAATACTGATACTGTGTACGGTGGTGAGTCCGAAGATGGCTGACTTCTGGGTTGTAGCACCATGTAGTCTTTTAGAAGTCTACCAGAAAACAGCCATATTCAATTATCAACTTACATTTAATATAATTCAGTCCGTACCGCGAAGAAAACACTGCACTTCACCATTACAAAGATCAACCGAGTAGGATCTGAGGTTTTCAAGGCGGTGAGTCCGAAGATGGCTGACTTTTGGGTTGTAGCGCCGTGTAGTCTGGTAGAAGTTTACCGACGTTTCAGAGGTCCTTGCTGCCTCCATCATCAGATCCTTCTACCAGACTTCACGGCGCAACAACCCAGAAGACATCCATCTTCAATTAGGAAAACGTAATTGGGAACACAGACCAGACTGAGGTGCTGCACACATTTCAAGTCCTGTTAGTAGCGGAGTTACAGGACGGCCGATTGCCTGTGTGGGCGTGTACTAACGAAAGTCCCTGCATGTAGCCGTCTTCTGTGGGATGAATGTCCGAAGAGGTCATTGGCCACAGCAGTGGTCGCGGCCTTGTCATATTTTATTCACATCTCTTCATTATATATCAGAAGCCGCGGTCACTGCAAACTTTGTGCCTTGTAGTTGCGTGTTCAGGGGCGGGTTATATAATACACGACAGTGGACAGAGCTGGGAACTTTTGGTTTTTCTTTTAATTCTAATTACTTCATTCGAGGAAATGGTGGACTAGTCAGTTAATCGGCTTATTAATCTGCCGACAGATAGACTGGTTGTGTATTTGATTGCCTAAGTAATTAGATGTATGGTTGACTTACTGATTTACAGACTAACTAACTGACTAACAAACCGATCAATGTAACTAACCGACCGTTCGTAACCCCTAGCAACTGAATATGAATGTAAACCATTAACATTCCCATCCGTCTCTATAACATCACACTTAATACAATAATTAAAAAAATGTCTTGGTCTTCCAAGAGGGCGTTTTCCCCACAACCGACGTGGGGCTTGTATGTCCAGCCCATGAGTAGCCTCGTAGGTCTCGATGTTATAACAGGGTTTGGTTACCCGTGTAAACCACGAAGTTTCTAACTGAATGTAGTGGCTGACTGGCTTAACGCCAACGACATTACCGATTACCCAAGTTCCTGATTAACTGATTTAGTAACTAACTTCATTACTAACTAGTAGACTCTGTAATTAAATAAATTAAGTGTTATCTGACGGATTGATCCCGTTTATATGAGGGACCTGAAATATTTGAGGTTATTTTGAAATATTTTATATATGAGATGGTAAAGTTGCGTCATATTGTGATATAATAAATATATATATATATTATTTAAATCTTGTTCGTCTAATCACAATAAATTCTTATTAAATATTAAAATATTACAATAATTAACATTTAAAATATTTAAAATATTAAATGATGTTCTTTATCGAAATATTCGATTTACATTAGACCATCATTTAATATTTTAAATGTTAATTATTGTAATATTTTAATATTTAATAAGATTTTATTGTGATTAGACGGACAAGATTTAATATATAC
>NW_019060303.1:73884-88768 GCF_000696155.1 Zootermopsis nevadensis | reverse complement strand
CATCATTTAATATTTTAAATGTTAATTATTGTAATATTTAATAAGAATTTATTGTGATTAGACGGACAAGATTTAAATAATATATATATTTTATATATTTATGTAGGTTAGGTTTTAACATTTGCGAGAGATGTGATGTGTTTCATATCCGAAAATACTGATTCGGTTTAGTTATACTTAATATTACGAGTGGGTGTGACTTTATTTTTTAGACTGTTGCGTTGTGTAGTCTTATGTTTGTTTTGGAAGAACATGCTGTTTCTTCCTTCAGGATCGAAGTCTACCTGAAGATGGCTTCAGATGGGCGTAGAATGTTACTCGCGAGTTATGCAATCAAAAGACGGTACTGCGTAGTGACCCAGATTATCGCACAAATACGTTAAACTCGCTTGAATATTTAATCTGATTCATACAGAACTAATATCCCTAACTTTACTATAGAAGCTCAAGTTGGATTTCATCGCTTTTCCGAAATGAGACACATCGTACAAAATAATTGGTACGCGGCGTGGAAAATAGCAGATTTTGTTTTGAACTTTTTTTTCGATATGACGAATATTTAATGCTCTCAACCCAAAGTCAGTAATAAATAATATTTAAGAATTCAGTCCGTACCGCGAAGAAAACACAACTCTTCACCATTAAAAATATCAACTGATTAATCCTTTGTATCCGAAGATCGTATAAATAATGTTTAAGAATTCAGTCCGTACCGCGAAGAAAACACAACTCTTCACCATTAAAAATATCAACTGATTAATCCTTTGTATCCGAAGATCGTCGAAATATTTAAGAATTCAGTCCGTACCGCGAAGAAAACACCACACTTCACCATTACAAATATCAACTGGTTAGCCCTTTAGAGCCGAAGTTCGTCGAAATATTTAAGAATCCAGTCCGTACCGCGAAGAAAACACAACTCTTTACCATTACAAAGATCAACTGGTTAACGCTGTTTAAGTAAACAGTCGCTGTTTACGCTGAGAATCATACGAAACACACAAATACAAAACGCAACATTACTGATTTTTAAAGCAGCTGATATGAAGACATCTTCATACTCGCCGCCTTGAGAACCTGATATCTCGCATAAAGTTGAGTTAACTGTGCAGGAATAGAGAAGCTTTTGTGACTGAAAGAAATTGGCTTCTGTGTTCTGTTGTAAGACAACTTTTTTCGCTCGCGTTTAGGTGTTATGCGTTTTGTCACTGCGTGGACGAACGACCCGACGCTGTGGTATGTGAATTATTCTCATTAGTTAACAGTTCTGACCGCAGTCCGCGCTGTTGGTCTGACGCCATTGTGATTGCGATAAACTGAGCCCTGATGAGAACCCTCAAGTTAGCTCTGCTTTTGGGGGGTGTGATGAGCGGTGTGCCGCACACCACACAGCCTCCGCAGACCGTCGCTCTGCCCTGTCCAGATTATCATTTTCCCCTCTCTCCTGTGAAATATTTGTATTCGCAGTTTGTACTGCAGATCGGGTGGTCAGTCCGAAGTTTAACTTTTTAAAGCCCGTTGGCAACTATAAGCGTCACCGCCAGCTTCAAACAAAAGCAGTTATAAGAAGATAAAATTATAAGATGTCCTTCGGAACCCTATCGCTGCACAACTTATGGTACAGGAGCCTGTGAACGTGTGCTGTGTCGATAACCGCATATCAGCGCCTTGCATGTGTCCGGTGGGCTTCACCCCAGTGCCGAAGTATTGTTCTCCGTTCAACACATTTCCCTTGTTTTGCTATCAAACCCTTTTAAAGCCGAAGCTCGCTTAAACAAACTTCTGAGTTGAAGTTGTGGGCTTGTGTGTTTGATCGGTTATAGCTCGAGAACGGATGCACCGATTTGCACCAAACTTGGCATGTTTATTTCTTGAAACCATTAAGATATCGTATGAGGGTAAAAACTCCGGAAAATGTCTCCTTAGTTCGATTCCCAAAGAGGTCACAAACCCCCCTGGGGCTTGATTATTGGCGAAGAATTTGGGTTTAGGGATAATTTTTTTGTAATATTTTACGATGCGTGGCACATACGGACCCACGACTAGAACCCTGGGTACAGGCGATTTCACGCAGACACGAGACATCTTTTGGCCAGTTGAGACTAGACAAAACGCTGGAAAACCGACGCCGAGGGTCGAGACACCATCACAACATAATTTTTCTCGCAGATGGTTCAGTGGATGTCAGTTTACAAGAAGTAGGAAAAGTAACGTGAGGCGTGGCGTCATCGTGACGCCTCCAAAAGACGCCGCATTTGACACAGGTGAGCCTCGAGATGCCTTTCAGCAGAAAGTTGGAGAACCGACGCCAGGCGTCGCGACACCCTTCATAGCGACGCCCCACAGACGAACCTCGGGGTTGCAGTTGAACACGACGTTGGAGGAAATTTTGTTCTTCAGAAAATGTGCAATGTTTAACGATTCTCAGTGAAATTATTGTCGACCTGTTTTAGTTAAACTGCCAGATACTGGTTTTAATTCCACCGTTGATCCAAATCCCGCGGAATTTTAATACAGTCCGCACTTTTATATATCTTATTTTTACAAGCTAATATTATGATCTTTCCATCGACGCCTTGGTCCTGCAAGAGGTTTCTTTCCTTCATATTTTTCGAACGACACTTCTGTCAGGCATCTTACGTGTCACGCCCATTTCACTAATTTGGTCTCCCTAACATTGGTGCTTTTAGGGGAAGAGTACAAATGGTCATGCCGCTATTTGTAATTTTACAAAATACAGGATGAGCACAAAAGAACTTTATACTTTTAAAATGATACAGAAAACAAATTCGGCGTGCTTAGAACTTAACACATGCGCCGGTCGATAGGAAAACTCTCAAAGTTATGTACACGCCTCACAGAGACTTGTTCCAAACTTCGTGCATATTGTCCTTGGTGATGGAAGCTATGTCAACTATGGCAAATATCGCGGCGTAAATTGATACTCGGGTGGGTGGCTGTTGCAAACCCTTTCTTCGCTGACTACAGAACACACCTACTCGTCTGCTGCGGGGGTAGCCAATTTTCAAAACTAGTGGCATCTATCGGAGGTGCGCAACAACAACAATCATCCGGGTAAAAATAATATTTCGAGAGTTCTTCGATCGGCTGCTGTGGGCGTAAAGTCCTACGTACGCTGCGTTTGTTCTCTGTATCATTTTGAAAGCGATTAATTTTTTTGTGCTCACCCTGTATTTTAATGTGTTTAGTGTTTATATTAGGCTTCTATTACTGCTGTCTATCACAGAGCGTTTATATTCGGGTTTCCTGTTCAATTTAGGCGTAAACTCGCGTTGCGGACTTAACTTTAAGTGAATTACATTAAGTCATAGTGACGCTGTATTTGAGTTTTGGGCGTTTTTGAATAATATCCGTGCACAGTTGCGTTGATCGCCGTAGATTTTTGGTTTCCGTTCGTGCGGACGTATTTGTGCCGCTGTGTAAACGGAATAACGGTGTTGTGCGATTTCAATTTTACCTCAGATCATTTCGTCCTCGTCCGTGCGTTTTGTGTCCCACCACAAAGCGCACTAAATGTTTTAGAGCAAATCGAAGAACAGAAGACTTGTCTGCTCTATCTGAGAGCCGAACCCAACTCACTTGACTGACAGATAAAACCTTACGAATTTTGTTCCCCGCCTTGGCAAATCACCTCGAATATTTCGATACAAGAAAATGTTTATCTAAGCCATCCGATGAGGCTAGCATAGCTAATCTCGGCCGGACCGCATTCTGCTTCGTTCTTCCCAAGGTCTTCTTCATGGCGCTTTGCTTGAAGGGGGCCATGCCAACTACTTCCCCAGTTCGAAGTCTCCAAGTCCTCACGGATGGGAAGTTCTCGATGTCCTTCTGCCTCCATCTTCAGTAACGATATTTTCCGAGTCAACTCCCGAAACTTATTGTTTGTTTTCCATGAATTATGCGTCGGCTATGCAACTGGTAGCTGGAGCTGAGAGAAATTCTGTTGCTTTGCTTTCATTACCGCAGAGGGCGCGGGTGATGAGCGATGTTACTGCCGAATCCATCCTCATGCCACTGACAATTTCCCTTTCTCTGTGTTAGGATTTCCGCTCATTGTTCGTTGACGCTCATTCCTGATTTGACTGAGGAGGTCAACACAATTTCGACGTTTCTTAATTAAGCCAAGGTACGGAATGATTTCAGTTTGAATACGCTGCTTTGTTGCACTTCGAAATAAAAGTGTGGGTTTAATTCTGAGTTTTCCCCCTCCTTTATACGATGTGACTTGGTCGCCTTGCGATGTCCCCACGTGCATTGGGACTTGAAGCCAGGGGCGCGAGACATAATCTCGGGGACGAGGGATACAGCTTGCGTCATTGAATGTCCTCCTGATCGAGATGAATAGAGTTTGATTCCCGGCACCATTATCATCATTATTTTGTTCCATTCTGAAACACTTTTATTGAACACTGGAAGCTTTCGAAGTGTTGACTTCGCTGGAATTGATACTGCGGGCCCCCGGGTGGAGTGGGGGAGTCCCCTGCCCTCGAGTGATTCGTGACAGATGAGGCTTTCTTTACTGCCTAATCCTATTAGGGTATCAATTATCTGTCTCCACAGTGGGCGATATTTGTAGGAAATTGAAACCTCGAGACACACCCTTTACGTTCGGATTATACTTGTTTTAAGATAAACACGCTGTATATAACTCGTTCTACGTAGAATTCGACGCATACTTAGCTCTTAAATGTTTGTCTATGTACACAGAGTATCAGTAATAAGTCGTGCATCTTTGAAATGCGTAATTCCCACTGAGGTTGTTGGCTACTGTGTCAGGGGTTCGCATCGCTGTATGCATCAATTCTAGCAAAGACCACGGCAGAGGACACTCTAGTGGGTGGTTCCATACGAAATGTTGTGCGAATTGCTTGTAGCTCAGCTGCTACAGAATTATTTCCTCCGTAACCGCAGAACACATAAACTCCTCTGTTTTGAGGCAGCCATTTTCAAAACTAGTGGCATCTAGCGAAGGCGCGCAACAATAATAACCTGGAACATCTGAGAAAAAACTGCGAAAGTTTTTATATCGACTGGTGTAGGTGTGGAGTTCTACACACGCCGTACTTGTTATCTGTATCATTTTTAAACTTAAAAATTTTTTTGTGCTCACCCTGTATTTTAATGTGTTTAGTGTTTATATTAGGCTTCTATTACTGCTGTCTATCACAGAGCGTTTATATTCGGGTTTCCTGTTCAATTTAGGCGTAAACTCGCGTTGCGGACTTAACTTTAAGTGAATTACATTAAGTCATAGTGACGCTGTATTTGAGTTTTGGGCGTTTTTGAATAATATCCGTGCACAGTTGCGTTGATCGCCGTAGATTTTTGGTTTCCGTTCGTGCGGACGTATTTGTGCCGCTGTGTAAACGGAATAACGGTGTTGTGCGATTTCAATTTTACCTCAGATCATTTCGTCCTCGTCCGTGCGTTTTGTGTCCCACCACAAAGCGCACTAAATGTTTTAGAGCAAATCGAAGAACAGAAGACTTGTCTGCTCTATCTGAGAGCCGAACCCAACTCACTTGACTGACAGATAAAACCTTACGAATTTTGTTCCCCGCCTTGGCAAATCACCTCGAATATTTCGATACAAGAAAATGTTTATCTAAGCCATCCGATGAGGCTAGCATAGCTAATCTCGGCCGGACCGCATTCTGCTTCGTTCTTCCCAAGGTCTTCTTCATGGCGCTTTGCTTGAAGGGGGCCATGCCAACTACTTCCCCAGTTCGAAGTCTCCAAGTCCTCACGGATTAGAAGTTCTCGATGTCCTTCTGCCTCCATCTTCAGTAACGATATTTTCCGAGTCAACTCCCGAAACTTATTGTTTGTTTTCCATGAATTATGCGTCGGCTATGCAACTGGTAGCTGGAGCTGAGAGAAATTCTGTTGCTTTGCTTTCATTACCGCAGAGGGCGCGGGTGATGAGCGATGTTACTGCCGAATCCATCCTCATGCCACTGACAATTTCCCTTTCTCTGTGTTAGGATTTCCGCTCATTGTTCGTTGACGCTCATTCCTGATTTGACTGAGGAGGTCAACACAATCTCGACGTTTCTTAATTAAGCCAAGGTACGGAATGATTTCAGTTTGAATACGCTGCTTTGTTTTACTTCGAAATAAAAGTGTGGGTTTAATTCTGAGTTTTCCCCCTCCTTTATACGATGTGACTTGGTCGCCTTGCGATGTCCCCACGTGCATTGGGACTTGAAGCCAGGGGCGCGAGACATAATCTCGGGGACGAGGGATACAGCTTGCGTCATTGAATGTCCTCCTGATCGAGATGAATAGAGTTTGATTCCCGGCACCATTATCATCATTATTTTGTTCCATTCTGAAACACTTTTATTGAACACTGGAAGCTTTCGAAGTGTTGACTTCGCTGGAATTGATACTGCGGGCCCCCGGGTGGAGTGGGGGAGTCCCCTGCCCTCGAGTGATTCGTGACAGATGAGGCTTTCTTTACTGCCTAATCCTATTAGGGTATCAATTATCTGTCTCCACAGTGGGCGATATTTGTAGGAAATTGAAACCTCGAGACACACCCTTTACGTTCGGATTATACTTGTTTTAAGATAAACACGCTGTATATAACTCGTTCTACGTAGAATTCGACGCATACTTAGCTCTTAAATGTTGGTCTATGTACACAGTCGTGCATCTTTGCAATGCGTAATGCCCGCTGAGGTTGGTGGCTACTGTGTCAGGGGTTAGCATCGCTGTAATATTAACAAAAAGAAAGTCTTTTGCAAAGGTTTAACACAAATATAATAGTATCCTGCGGCTTAAGTGTTGTTTCCACCTCAGACGTTCGCGCGGTCGGTATTTCGATGTTATTGTTTGGAGAAAGTTGAAAAAAGTCATGGGAGAAAGTAATTATCTCTTGATTGGTGTGGTGGTATCAAGAGTTCTGGTCGTAATCCTGCGGCCCGCGGACCGCACGTGGCCCTACCAACTTTTTTTATACGGTTTATCGCATTATTTGGGAATTATCGAGTGCGAGAATCGCAAAGAAATTTTAATGAAACTGAAATTGTGTCCATGTCGGTCTGTAACGTTAAAATCGCCTTGTTGATGCCATGCGATATTTAACAAAAGAACGTGAAATATTTTGGTAGTTTTAATAACTGGAGTGCTGTAAAAATTAACAAGGAAAGCAAATCACGTCTTTTCGGAAAATTCATCGGTGTTTTTCTTTTGTCCATAAGCTAGTGACGTCGGAAAATCGCACGGTTTGGCACCGGTTAGTGTAACAGCTATTAGTTTGTAATTAGGCAGTGTGGGCGATCTTGTTGGTCTGAAGCCACCTCTAACCTTCTATTTATAAATCTGAAACAAACGCAAGGGACAGACGTGGAGATTAGGCAGTGTGAAGGTGCGTGTAGTTGGACCACTTTTGCGAGAGTCGATATCGACTGTCATTGCAGGACTATTCAGGTTTCACAAAGAACAGGACCCCGAAAGGTTTATAGCGAAAATCCCGTGGGACGCCCAATTGCTTTCATATGGATGTGTAATTTCGCGAAAGAATCAGCCTAATCATCTATTCATAACGTGTTGACACACGGAGATACAGGGGGGGTGGGGGGTGGGATCTCCTCGTAATTGAGGTGCTTATGGAGAGACGCAACGTTCTAATAATCCTACTTCTGTCCCGTGGAAAAGTTTCGTCGACATATCCCCCCTCTGTTGCTTTATCTGCCCTTCACTTCTTTATAAACTTGTTTCTTTGTTTCATTATTTATTCCTTTTTTCCCCGTTGATCATTAATTCTTTAGCCCACCCATTTTATCACAGGTCCAAGGGTTTGTTTTGTCCATTTCTGAAACACGAATGTTAATTCACAACTGAATTTCAAAGAAAACAGCACTTAACAGCATAAACAGAAAAACGTAACGTGTTGAAACCGTTTTAGCAGAGTATTTAATTTCCGTCTGCTTTTTAAACAAACATTTTTTTAAAAAAAAAAATTGAGATAATTCTACTTCTACTGTACACCGTCTCGACTGGACGAATTTTGAGTTTAATCCAGACACCCTTACGTAATGTTTTAGTGTGTCTAGTTTTCGAAATCCTGGCGCAGATTCACAGGGAAGCTGCTTACGAACATTTCATATTTTATCGCCGTCCTCACTGAGTCACTTCGCGTCCCCGCGTTCCCTCATCTGGCTTGTAAGCTGGTTTTTATATATGTATAAAATCCGGTTCTTTTTAATATTATCTCATGCCTGGCGACGTTCGTGTTGTTTCAAATTCTAAGCGTGGCCCTACAACTTCTGAAAAGCGAACGCCTTGGCAAATACGACTATAAAACGTGGGTTTCTGACGCCGTGTCTGTAGTAAAATGACAGGACCTAACACATTGCGTGCTGTAAGCGTCTGACATCTGATGGCCCAAGTCTGAATTCTAGTTGAAACATTGTCTCATACCTTGAGGAAGATTAAAAGGTTAAAATATCCAGGACGTAACACAAGAATGTGGTGAATAGCTTCACAATTTATATTCCAACTGATGTCGTCAATTAATGGTAAATGATATGGGCCATAGTCTGCATGTAGCACGCATGGGGACAGTGAGAAAGCTACATAGATTTTAATCAGAAAACCTGTAAGTGAGATCTAGACATAAATGGAATCATATTATTTAAATCTTTCGATTTTAAATAGGTTCTGGGAGTGTAAACTGGATTCAACTGGCTCGCGATAGAGTCTGATGTCGAGATCTTGTGATCACGGTTTTGAACATTCAGTTTCTAATAGAATTATAGAAATTTCTTTGTTGCCTGGGCGACAGTCAGCTTTCGACTTCAGAATTATGTGCCTTCCCCCACTTTGCGTGCTCCTAACTTATTAACATCGTGTACTGTGCATTTTAAATGCTCAGCGTAGCAAATCTGATCGCAGTACAAGGGTGAGTGACCAATCAAAATTAATTTTACTTATATTCCATTAATCATGGACCACAGCGAAAAAAGGTTTGAGGTAAAATTTGAAGATTGTAATGCGGTCTGTTGTCACGTGCCCGGTTTTTGTACGAATGATGGTGGCAGAAAACGTCTCTGAATCCTCAGTCAGTTTAAACCAGATCACAAAACTCAACATCCCAGTACACAGCCATCTTCATACTCGTCACCGTGAGAATCTCATATCTCGCCAATGTTTGTTTATATCGTTTGATTTATTTTTGTTGTAAATGCTATTTAGTCCGCACCGGAGCGATGTTTATACAAAATTAAATTCGCCCGACAAATTTTATTTTAGGCAACCAGCACTGATTTCCGGACATTTTATGTTCCTATCGTAGGGAACTGTAGATGGAAGATTGTGAAGAAAGAAATGAATGCGTTTTAATTGGTCGCCTGTCTCTTAATGTTGGCTTTTGTTCGAGAAAGGTTGTTGGTCTCCACGCCTGCATAATGCATGAGATAAACCGCGGGCTTAAAGATCTTTAAATAGATAATCTGCTTTTACCGTGTATCCTCTCTCACAGCGGAACCTATAAATCTGACCTCAGAGGTTAATGCGTGCTTGTTAGGTTCATATTAGATTTGAGATTCTCACAACTTTTCAAGATGTCCGTGTTGATCTTCTGGGTTGTGACGACACGTGGACCAACGTCTCGGACAACATTCTCTCTCCAACCGTGAAGATGTATGCAGTATATTCTTCCGAAACGTTTCGACATCGACATTCCAGAGGTGTTGTCCGTTTCTTATACCTCGGGATCTTTTGGAATGTAGAAGATTTCTTTCCTTGCCCTGTTTTTTTCTGTAGATCTCCTTTGTTAGGGGCCTTCTTCTGAACAGGTTCTGGCTTGTATTCGGGAGCTGAAAACTAACCAGCCGGTTTATCCACTATCCCGTGTGATGGTCCCCCCCGATTCTTCGCCATCTGCAGGCGAATGCTAACACTGAGACAGCAGAATCCAAGATTCTGGCCCGAAAGTAACAGAGCCCGGTTTTCATATCAAAGAAAGTACAAAGGATGAAGAGGATTTTGTGTGTAAATGTTGAGAATTATTCAGCGTTTCAACAGACATTCGAGTTGCCATCTTCAGGTTGGATTTCTAGTTTTGTGGCAGTGCATTCCAGTGGATAGCGAAGGAACATTTGTTATCGTTGCCATGTTTTCAGACCGCCAGTTTTCGACTAAAGACCTTTACCTCTTTATTTTCATCTTAAAGGCGTTTGGATGCAGACGTATACAGTGTAATCTGCTCTTGGAATTGACTATGAGTACAGTAACGTTACATTTGATAGTTCATCTGTCCGCCTTCGCCACCGGTTTCGTTCGCCCGAGGTATATCGCCTTTACGTCATAAAAAATCTGTCCGAGGTCCTTGCCTTCGTGGTCCAAGGACGCCGACTGGATGCCAGTTCGTCCATGTCTAGACTAAGGGCGCTCTTTACACTGTGGGCTGTGGCGGCTTCTGACGTCATAAATCCGTATGACTTCTGTCGAGTTATTCTTGGACGAACGGTTAACATGTCGGAAAATTGATGTCGACGGTAAATTTTAAGACTAATATCTAGAGGGTACAGAATACAGTGTCCACTTTCCTCCCCATCAAAGGATTTTGGTTTCGTAAACACTTGCCACAAAGTTATCTCATATGGTTTGATTGTAGACTTTCTAAAATACAGATAGAAGGTGTGGTTTTTGTCAGGTTTTTATTGCAGTGTAGAAACAAAATAAAAATAAGAGTAGATTCTACTCAACTCGCGGACCCCCGGTTGAGAAACACTGGGCTGGATGACTAGTCTTCAGTTGCTGACAGAAGGATGAATTTCTGTTCGCTATCGGATGTGAAATTCACCCATGAACACCATCGAGTGCAGAGGTCATGAATGAGTGAGTCATAATCTGCATCTTGAATTATATTATTTATGTTTATAGCCCACATCGTGTAATTGGATACCAGGTTAGCTTTTAAATTAGCTTCTTCTGTGTCCGTAAGCAAGAAACAAACCGAATTTGGTTAAATTTTATATTGGTGAGAATTCGCGACAAAAAATCTACTCAACATTAACTAACTAACTAACCAGATGGCTTACCGAACCCGAAGGTTCATCGCCGAATTAACCAAAGCCCTCCACCGGACCCTGTCCTGGGCCAACAAAATCCAGTCTCCTTCAGCTCCTATCTCCCATAGATCCCGCCTGAGATTATCCTCCCATCTACGTCTAGGTCTCCCTAGAGGTCTCTTCCCCTCAGGCTTCCCGACCAATACCAGGTGCATTTCAATTTTTATTTACATCCGACAATTTAAAGACGATTTGTCAAAGAGTGTGAGAATACTCGGTTGATCAGAGAATCGTTGGACGAAGTCGTTCGGATTTTGATGCAGTAAATAAGAATAATTGAACCGGCGATTAAAGTGCCAGCATCCTACAACTCTTTTAATATTATTAAACCTCTAAATCGAAATTGAAATCGGAATCCCGTCTTAGGCGTAGAAGCGACGGCGAGAGGTCGACCTTCAAATTCCTCTAACGTCACTGGCGCCATTTGCAAAGGTTAAATTCTTGCGGGCGACCCCGAAATGGCTGTCTCATTCTCACATTTCCTGTATTGTACTCTTCTCGTTTATCAGTTCGTATCTTAACGTCTTCACTTCCTCCTGCTTTGTGGTGTTTTGTCTTGTACGTAATATCACGGGTTTAGCGTCTCAATAGAAATGACTTTTCAGGAGTCGAGTTTAATTGTTTTAATTTTTTTTGATAGGAATGTTTGATGGCTGTTAAAATTTATGTCAACTCGGTGCTTTACGTTACATTTGTATTTATTATTACAATTCATTACACGCAATTTTACGTTGGATTTAACTCTGTCGGAGTGTTTATGTTAACTACAAATAACAGGGGTGGGGGGGGGGATATTCGGAAGGGATTTCGCACAAACAAAGAAACGTCGACTCAGTAAACCAGTAACATGAAATGGGCGTGTATAAGTTTCTCTAGTTAATGTAATTCTGTAGTCGAGGGTGGGCAAAACGTTTGAATGTATCGGCTACAGAAATCGTTCATGTTTATGGGAAAATTTTCCATTTTCTCTTCACGTAATATCCTTGTGAAAAAAAAAATTAAAACGTTCGTATGTCCTGCCACATGGAATTGTAATTATTTTTTTTTTAAAAAACAGTTAATATATTTTTTTTCACTCGTAAAATACAATATATTACCATCAGTAAGGTTCTGTGTTACGTCGTTAAATACTGCCCCGAACTATGTTACTGACACCGTTAATAAATTGTCTTGCGGTGTGCACGTGGGTGTGTGTTTGGAACACGCAGAGATATCAGGAAAACGCGCGAGTGATGTGTTATTTCAGAGCGTGATTATGAATTATCTGTTTTCGGTCCAGGACCTGCGCAATACGTCAGAATTTTCGTATTTTTAACGTGGTCTTTGTATAATATGAATTCTAGACGGGGCGTTTGAATGAAGGTAGCTCTGAAAGGCACCTACAGATTTTTTTATCTCGATAATGTTTTGTGATTTAAAAGCATAAACATCTTCTCGGGCGATCAACCATGTCAGTATTGAGTCAGATTCAAGCGTTTCGAGGACTGGCTGTCTCCATCTTCAGGTTATGTTTCAGATGTAGGGCTACGATGGACAAGGATATTTAATATATGCAAGCTACGATTAGCCCTCATGATGGAAGCAGCAAGTATGTGCGAAACATCGGTCAGTTTCTATGAGAAAACGTTTGTACTCGTCAGAACTTGAAAATCAGAAAAAGATTATGAATATTTGTTCTTCAAAGTTTAAGATTACATGCAGGCATCATAAATTTAATAAAGCAACACAAGCAGTTGATATGGCTAAGCAATAATAGCAGTGCACATATTTTTCTCTCTCATCCGGTTGGAATTTTTCGCCCGCTCCGTGTATTACGTACGTGCAATGTGTGGATGAAGCATGGTTCACACTGGGTGTCTGCCGGAGAGGGTAGTGTGATATATGACGTGATTGATCACCTAGACTCAAATTTTAAACAGATTCAAGCGGCAGTCCATCTTGTTTTAGCAAATAGCCCGTGCCCACGGCGCAAAGACCGAGTTTTGATAATGTACTCATGCGTTAATAACAGACGCATTTCAGTGGGGAGCCAGAATTCTTTGCATTACGCGACAGCCAGTGATTTAGATAGTAGACTAACCTAACCCGCGTATCTAATGCGTAAGAGATGATCCGTGAAATGAGAGTCGAAAAGGAGATAAACCAGAGATGATGATATTGGATCTCCATCGGACTCAGTGATTGATTTTTCATATCAAAATATTAAAAACGCAAGCGTGGGACAATTTATCTTATACTTTGAATTCTAGAACATGATACCGGGTGTTTTAAATTATCTTCTCCCAAATAATTTGGCAGATTTATTTAGAATTTGATATTACTCATGAATATTATATATTGTTATTCTTTTTTTATTATGAACCATACTGTACAGTAATCTTAAATCTTAATTTATTATGTATCCGTTCTCCCCTGTCTGCTTCATTGCTTTTCGTATTCGCCTTGATTTCGTCATCCTAAGATGTGATGAAGATTACAAATTATGAAGCTTTCTCGTTGTACAATTGTCTCCATCCTCCGGTTGACTCCTCCCTCTTATTTACAAATATTCACCTAAGCAGCGAGTTTTAAAAACAGGTAGATTTGTATATTACGTGGATTGGGGAGAGGACTGCAGGATTTTGAACCGACCACTAGAAATCTAGATCGCAGATAAATAATGTTGAAACGTAAACACGTAACTTCGTAGTTCTCCCTTGACTACAACCAAATCCTAGAATGTCCCGGATAGACCCAGTGGTGAGACAGACCGGTGTCGCATTTCTGACGTATGTTTTGGATTCGATTTATAAAATAATTGACGTCTTCATTGTGGCGCCATCTTGTCTGGTACGACTGGCGTCCTATGGTCATTGCCTCTGGAGTCATGACTGGGTTACACTGTCGATAGGGTTCCAGGAAGCCGGTCTTGACCCCAGGGCCCCCCTGTGTCGTGTCACTGCGTCCAAGCTTTGTTTGCTTGAACTGAATAACTAAGAAACCGCACAAATAGTTTTCGAGGAACGTACGAGTTCTGTGTGCCATTGCACTGGAAAGTTCTCGAGGGACGTCGGCCCTAGAAACTTAAAAACTCTCTTTTGGTAGTATTTTGTTACGCCTGCTTTGTGGACGCATTTCGACAGCATTTGTCGTTAAAGAACTGCGCTAAACTTTGTCGGTGCAACCGAATTTCAGTTTATGTTAATTAAATTAGTCTTCCTTTAAGTTGAATAAAGCTCAGATTGAAGTTTCTCCACGATCTAAACAAAAAATAAATTTATCTTAATTTCAGTCATTTCAGGTTCTCGCTTTGGTACACGTTTACCGACGTTTCAGATGCGCTTGCTGCCTCATTTATCATCAGGGCGATTGCAGCAAGCACCTCTGAAACGTCGGTAAACTTCTACCTGACTACACGACACAAGAACCCAGAAGACAGTCATCATCATATATACTTTAGATGTTAATAATTAGTATCTGCTAAGAATTCTTTAGCCGTGTGTGCTGTTATTCCAATGCGATTTAGCAAAAACGTGCTCTTGTAAAATTGACCTGAGTCTTAATTTAGACCTATAGACGTAATTTCCATCGTTAAATTTCGAGAGTAAATACGTGGTTTTATATTACATGGGTGGTTAACGCAATTGGTATGTATCCAGGAGGTCTCTAATTTCGATGTCAACCTATGGGTGAATATTCTGGCATATTTTATCGTGATTTTCCTCAATCCTTGTGTGACATGAATTTTACTTAAATTGCTAGAGTGTTGACATGCAGTTTCAGGCTCGACCCCAAAGAAAGTG
>NW_019060303.1:48082-61157 GCF_000696155.1 Zootermopsis nevadensis | reverse complement strand
TCATCGACTTCTTCTTATTCTAATTCCTTTAATTTTTCTTCAATTCTTCGAGCATTCATCTGTTGCGTTATGTCATCTCGGTTTCTCAGATGATGTCATATTTTCCCCGATCATTATTCGTGTAATACGTTAAATAAACCATAAATAAATAAATATAAATTCTGAAGATTACATGTATTTCAATTTACTGCATTTCCAATTAATGGTTCCAGTTCTGCCATAAGCATCCGTCCATCTTATACCTATCTTCGTGATTTTAAGTTGATGAAACGTCATGAAAAAATCGAATAACGAATCGTACCATACTTTTCAGTGGAACAGAGTATAAGATTATCCACAGAGGTCTCTGCTAGTCGTGCACTGCAAAGTCTGTAGTTTGTTGACCTAGGACAAGATGTTTTGTGTTAATGAGATCTGCAGTAGCCATGCAAACCTCTGTACTCGATTGACCTTCTCCTGATGTCATGTTTCATGTGTGCTTCGATTCACAGATAACAAAAAAGTCGTTTCGTGTTTGAAGCCCGGTTTCCGTACTGCCTGTTCGTTAAGTGGCGGACTTCGTGGTTGATGATGATGATGATAACGTAAGAATCGATAGTTTTTTTCATTTTTTAAAGTGATGACATGTACGCCGCTTTTATGAAGTATAAAATACGTCATTTACTAGGAAAACCTCAAAGGAATAAACATCTCGTTACAAACAGGCACAGATGAGAAGATAATATTAAAATTGACTCTTGGTGAAAGAAGGTGTAATCTATGGATTGGTCCTTCTGTGGATGTCTTATGCGATAGTCTTTGAACTTTATCCATCATCTGTTAACACTTCGCAGCTTTCTTAATTATGTAAGGAAAATTGATGATTTCGGGTTTTGTGTGCTGCTCTATTGCACGTCTGGGTAAGAATACGTTATATGAACCACTACATTCAGATTTCCCCCTTCATTCGGCACGGAATTTTTGTTGTTGTGATAATTGACTCTCAGTTTATGTGAAAATTTAACGGACTGGGTGAAATTTAGAAACGTGTAAAACTTAAATTAAATGAGTGACAGGCAATAAAGATATTAGCATTAAACTTTCAATTTAAAAGAAAAACGCGATGTTGCAACGAACATAAATAAACGTGAAAAAAAAATCTCGCTGCTATTACTGCAGTGTACGAACCACGGTTAACATGGTTATAAATACGTATGAGTTCAGGGGTTTTGCTGTACGCTTTGGCTCGCTCTGCATGAGTGAGGAAATCGAGGTGCGTCACAAAGAAACAGAAGGAATTTTGTCACGTGAGGGTGGGGTTTCGCAGATCATAGTTTGAGATTCATTATTTTTTTATATCATGGCAACCTCCGTTTGTTTTATTGCACGGAACTTGGAAGTGACGCAAAATGAAAGATAAATATTGGACGTGGCATTGCGTCTTTTTACAGAGTTGTTGGCGAGGCCGGTCGGTTTCTCGCGAGAACATTGCCCTTCCAACAACCCCCCACCCCCCCACCCCGCCCTCAGTGTGACTGCCCTCTCCCAAAATCAGTTGTTGCTTTGTTCGTTTGTCAGCGTTTTATTAACTGCTTGTCTTAGTCTCTAGTTTTCAGTAACGATGAAGGTTCTGTGGAAATCATGTATCAGTGAGCCGTGCCTGGTATGCAACTTATGTGACAGTGTTGTTACGCGTGCGATCTAAACTTAGTCTTGCAGGCGCGGCCATCAAAAGCGAACAGAATTGCTCCGTATAAGGAGAAACTGTAAACTGTTTTAAAGTAAAAAAAACTAGCTCTACCGGGAACTGAAGCAGTTAATTATTTAGCTAAGTAGTTTAAGGTCACAATGTTTTATTTTCCCTTATTCTTACTAAAGCCGCGAAGATTAAAATATTTATTTATTTATTATATATTTAGTGTTCTGTCTGACGACAGGTCCATATGAACAGGATCCTTCCATCCTTTTCTCGGACTGGGACCTGTTCATATACGTTCTTGGCAGATGATCCAGAAGTGGTTTGCCATTGCCTTCTTCTGTGTGTGAATGGAGTAATTGTTGGGATGCCACGGAGGAAAACTCCGTGTTGCCTAAACCACGGCCTTGCCCAACACAAGTTATAAATTCGGGCACTGCCGGGAATCGAACCCGAGACCCCCAGGATTACAGGATAGAAGGATAATATTAAAAGGAATCTTAGATAAATAGGCGAGATTTCGGGTTCTCACGGCGGCAAGTGTGAATATGTCGTCTGGTATGTTGTGACCGCGTAGTCTGGAAAAAAATATTGTCGACGTTTCAGAGATGCTTATTGATGTCGGAGGCAGTGAGCACTTGTGAATTGTCGGTCAATTTCTACGAAAGAACACGGCGCAAACATTCCATGAGAAACAATTTTTTTAAATAAATAGGGTTTGAGATTTGTAAGCTGGATTGAACTGGCTTAAGATACGATCCAGTGGCGGTCCCTTTACAACATGATCGTGAATCCTCTGGAATATTTTGAACAAGGGCTCATAGACCTTTGGGGGGGAAAAGCACTCTTAGAGTTATGCGGTTTTTATCCTCTTGTGAAACGCTGTCCTTGGAACCTTGAAACTGTCAATACGTTTTCAGAAAAGTTTCTCGTGTTAAAGAATTCAAAGTTTTCGCTGATCTAGTAAGTAAATCGTGGATCGAGATAGTTCAGTATCCGTTGGACAAACGAGTGGGTGTGAGCGAGTGCAATGCAGGGAACAGAACGACGTTGTTTCTGGTGAAGTACTTCATTCCCAGCTCAATAATTGGTTCATTACTGACGAAGAAAGTCTCGAGGGCGGAAGGAAAGATTTCGTTGTTGATTTCTATTGTCCTCTACTTATTTTCTAAGCTCGATTTTAGTATGGCACGTGACCTCGTAGAGAGGTAGCGAGGAATCCGTTAATTAAGCCAGGCTGAAATGTCAAGTGCTCAGAGCTTGTTCAAGTACTCGCCCGGGTAGCGAAGAACAAGTGATTACTGAGTACTTTTGTGTTGGCTGATTACTCGAGCAATGGTGCGTTTAGGGTGTCCTCATTTCGAATCTCGGACTGAAACCGAATATGTTTTCTGTATCAGTAACGCTCTAGATCAGGGGTGGCCAACCCAAATGATCTTTCGGGCCACTTTGGAAATGCATCATAACTCCGCGGGCCGCATATAAAATTATATATCCCCATATTAGATTTAGATACACTATAGACATTTTTTTGGAGTGAAAAATTGAAACATAATGAGTTATTATTATTATTGTGTTTACTATTATTCTTACTTGTAAACATAGATAATATAATAATACTACTTTGGCCATTATAAAATAAATATATTTTGTAAAAGTGTGATGAATCTCGCGGGCCGGAAAAATGTTCAAGGCGGGCCACATGCGGGCCGCGGGGTGGCCACCCCTGCTCTAGATGAACCCTTTCGAATTTCGATCGAAGCTCTGAATACACTTCTCATTATTTTATTTACAGTCTTTCGGTGATAATATTGGGATATTGCCTTAAATGTATTCCAGGAATTTTGTCCTATTTAACATATATATTAATTCCTATCCAGTTCGACAGTAATAGACTTTCCGATTGATAGAGAATCGTTGAATAGTCTATAATTAAGTAAACAACTAATCCAAATGTCACACATACGTGGTACTATTTCCGTAGCACTCCTGTCTTAAATATCGTAATTATAGAGCCATTTTAATATTATCTTATCAAACGTTTGTCTCCTAAACGAAATGAGACTTCATGGGACACGTAGTCATTAATGAAAGAGTAATATTGAAATAGATGTTACTTAGGGAGCGCGGTCTCAGGCGGAAGATAGAGCTTTTCGCTTCAAGTGAAGCCGACAGTAGAAAACTCGCTTTTTATAAGAGACATAGGACATGGAACTGAGTCCAATATAAGGCCCAGTACCGAGCTTTTTTGTGAAAACAACAATAAACCTTCTGACTCAATAAAAGCAATATCGATTTTACAAGGCACACCCTGTATCATGGAGTTAATCATGCAAGGATTTAAAATAACTGGTTACAGCGCCCACAAAACAACGGATAAGTATGGAATTCTTGAAGAAACCTTTAAAAAGATGAAGTCGAGGACATTGAAGATGGGTTTACTTCAGGACGCTGCTGTGATGTTCTAGAAAGAACTGCCATTTTGTTGCGGGAACAGTCCGCCATCTTGACTGCCCCCGTCCCTCGTGGTCCTTCCTCTCCCTCCATCATCTCTTTCACTAGATTGTGCAGGAAGAGGGTTTCATTGTTTCTGTTCATCTCCTAGGTGTCTTTTGTTTAAATAAACGAGAAATTGATGCAGACATTTACTTTGCACGAAGGTGTGCTGTTGTTTGTGTGGTGGGGGGGGGGAGGTCCTCTGTGGGCTGTAACGCTAATTTACGGCCACTGTTCTATAACTAAGGAGGTAAATGTGTAACAAGACGAGTCTTACTTCTTCGCCTTTGTCGGAGAAAGATGTCTGTTGCCGTGGGTAATAACGTTATCCCGATCATTGGTGTCTAGAAAAAAAAAGAATCAGGAAGGAGAGAAAATTAAAGGCTAGGAGAATGGTATGGATTATTTCAGTAGCCGCTCGCTTGAGTTCCAAGAACAAAAAGAAAATCATTGTCTCATTGTCTTGGCTGCCATACAAAGAAACGAGTTAACCAAAACATCTACCTGTTTGGTGAGCCCCCCCCCTCCCCCCAAACACAGCCTTTGTCGTGCCATTGTGAATTTGAAATTCAATTATGGATATTATTGAATTTTCCTTACTCGAGATTTTATTTGTTTGATTTACAGTGGCTAACCCCCTGTTCCAAAAGCGATGTCACTCTTTGTGATATAGTTAACATCGTCAGTTTTTTTATTTATTTGTTATTAATAATATACTTTGTAGTGTCACGTTCTTTGGTTATTTAACGAAGGTGTTTCAACTGCTCGGCTCACCTCGCCAAATACGTTAACTAATTCCTAGCACTCTTACTAACGCTGTGTACGTCATACTTAAGCACTTGATTGTTTAATCTGTTTTCAAAAAAAAAAAATCCTTACCTTTACGGAATACGAAGATTTATCGTGAGATTTTACGGCGACACATATTAAGATGACTTGTCTTCTGGGTTGTTGCGCAGTATAGTCTGGTAGAAGTTCACCGACGTTTCAGAGGTCATTGGTGCGTCCACCACCGCCCTGATGATGGAGGCGGCAGGAATCTCTTGAGGAATCTCTTTAAGTTCTACCAGATTATACGGAGTAACAACCCAGAAGATAGCCAAATGTGTTCATTGACGTGTTTACCCTTATTTTTTTAATATTCATTCCCATCTGTGCATGTAAATCCATGTGGCCTCGTCTTACGGAGTTTTACAAGAGAAATTGTGTAGAATTTTTCGTCGTCTCTGAAATATTTTTTTCGCCCTGTAAGAGTTTTTCTTTTCAGAAACGTATTTGGAAAAGTAAATTTCTGCGGTGTGGAGGCCAATACTTTCCCCCAGCCCGCTCCGTTTACCCCGTGTATGTGATGCAGCATGATCAGATTAATTTTATAACAACCGAAAATGGCTACGAGAGTTTGTGAAGTTATTATTATTATTTAGTGTTCTGTCTGACGACAGGTCCATATGAACAGGATCCTTCCATCCTTTTCTCGGACTGGGACCTGTTCATATACGTTCTTGGCAGATGATCCAGAAGTGGTTTGCCATTGCCTTCTTCTGTGTGTGAATGGAGTAATTGTTGGGATGCCACGGAGGAAAACTCCGTGTTGCCTAGACCACGGCCTTGCCCAACACAAGTTATAAATTCGGGCACCGCCGGGAATCGAACCCGAGACCCCAGGATTACAAGGCCAGCGTTCTAACCGTGTTGGTCGTGAAGTAATGGAAATAATTTTATATTAAAGCGGATAGACATGAACGACGAATATAACGTATGGGATTAGGCGCCTAGCTGTGTATTTTATTCGGTAAGCTCCCGGTTCGAATCTTCGCCGACCAAAATTCTTCATCGATTTTCTCAGCTCTGACGGGGATACCTTCAACTGTGTCACATTACCATCAACATCCAGATCCCTCCTGGTTCACCATCTGTAATCATCTTCCCTGCCCTTTTGATACTATGTGACATATCCAGTTGGAATAGCGCTGTTAAAAGACCGAACATCGATAGCCCGGTGCGCCATGGTCTATAACATCCGGCCCAAGGCGACTTGTATAACCGTGCCTGGGAAATTATTCATTTTTTAATAGTCTGTAGAAATTCATTTGCATATTTCATTGAAGTATTTTGTTCTGTGTCTCTGCTGCTCTACTGCCAGACATACTGTTGACTTTGAACCACGCCGTAAAATGTGTTTCAGGAAACAGCTGTCTGCCATAAGCTGTTCCGGGAGGAAATTTAAACTTACGTGCTAATGTATAGTAATGTTTGCACATTTAAATGCAATTCAGATCTGAGTACTTGGCATGGCAATTTCTCATTCCTGAATAAGTGCTGTTGAAGATACCGAAAAGTGACTGTTAATTTTCAAAGTAATATCAAAAAAGAGTTTCTTATCTCTGTTTTTGGCCCAAGATAAGAAAAACTTTGGTCCAGCCCGACGTTCGCGACGTGGGAAATCTGAAATTGAGAAACATGAAGATGCTAATTTTTAAATTTCCCCTAAAATGTAGTTACAGGTGGTGGTCCCAATGCTTGTCCAGACACCATACCGTGAAGACGTATGGGTTGGGTGAAGGTTTTGTTTTCCTAACCTCTGGAATATGTGGAGGAGGTTGGTAGTCATCTTCACGTCTTGGTCCCTTTACTGTCGGGGAAGGGCCCCTTGGTACCCACTGGTTATGGTTCTGGGTTGACCACAGAGCCCACAAGTCTCTATTCTGAATGAACTGTTTATCGCTCTTGAAGCAGTGTTACAGATACGCATTTCAGGAAAGGACCTTCTGACTTGAACAGTCCCCCCCCCTCTCTCTCTGCTTCTCAGCACTTGCCTGTTCATTTATTCATTAGTCATGAGAGCGTCCATCTTGGTGGTAAGTCGATAGATGGCCATGAATATGACGTGTCTTCGGTGATTGATTATACCCTTTCAGGCAAGGTTAGTGCCTGCATTATATATTTTGAAATTTGCATAAAAGAATAAAAAAAATTCTTCCGTGTCCGTCTGCCCCTCATTCACGGAGTCCAAGGAACTTCGTCTTCCCTTTGCCTGCTATATATACATCATGGAAGTGTCACTACAAAATATTTTTCGACATTGAACCTGTGTGAATGGAGAAGCGAGGTAGAAAACTGTTTATGAACTGCGATGGAATTGGAACGGGTTTGTTCAGAATAAATAAAAAAGACATTTTTGGCAAACAGCTTCGAAACATTTTCTACGTCGCGGTCCACAGATTAAAACGTCTGTTTCATATGGGAGAGATCATACTTTCGAATCTCGACCCGGAGATCTGCTATCCTATTTCCGTGGGTTTCCTCACACACTATAGGAAAAATTCCTTAAAATAGATTCCTTTCATGTCGACTTCAGTTCATAATTCATGGTTCTGCGATGTTAAGTGAGATCGACGGAGTTAAAATACATCGTTAAATAACCCTGCTCTTCTGTGTTCTCCTGCGTAACTACAGTCCGTCTGAGCGGAGAATTGACTCGACCTTGAAGCCATGACGTCATACTGAATGCTCTCCTAAAAACATCGTTCCATACTAAAAATGTTACCATTGTTCGTGTTTTTATTTTTCCGAAACAAAATAAAATATATACGACAAGAGACACTTAATTATTCCAGAATTAATTCTGAATCTGGATGGGTCAGAGGGATTAATCCACGAAATCTGAGCAGTAGTGGCACGTAAATACGACCTTCTTGCACGAAACTCACAATTTAACACGGTCACGTGACAATATTGAAGGTCGGCCAGTTAAAGAATGGCTCTGAATTATGTTATCAGGAAAAGTTAATGGTTGTGACGGGTTTTTTTGCTGTACTTATTTCTACGACGAACGCTCGCAACTTAAGAGGACTTAAAATATCAGCAATGTTAGTTCGCAGTACAGTGGCTTAAATCCTGCAGAGTTTCGAAGGATTCGACTCAAATGGAAAGGCATTTTCTGTGTAGACTGTCCAGACAGAATGTGGAATATTTGTGGTTTCTCAAGGTACAAAATCATTAAACAGGGTACGATGTCTTCTTTACGTGTTCTCTGTAGCTTGTCGTCCGTGATGGTTAAATTTCTCAACTCCTGTCACTTTGTGTACCAAGAACTCAACTTTGAAAAATTATCGGTTACCCTTATTCGAGCGTGGGTAATATAAATAAATGAAAAATGAATGACTTTCAGTAACTTCGACGCCGAGTCTGAAGATTTCGTGATGAAAAATCATGTCAGTTAAGGGCGCTTAGGCTGTTTTTGCTCATAGGTGACACGGTCTTTTGTATTTTATGGTTCGTGAACGTACAGTACGAACGAGCCTTGGAATGAGATGTGCTGTCTTTCATGATGCCATTTTATTAGCCGTCAAAATGTTGGTTCAGCCGCGGTTTGCAGTTGCTGAAACATTTACTGCAGTCAGACAGGCACAGCCTTCCCTATTCTAGTCAGGGACGTCCCTCACGAACCCTTGTTTATTAATTTATTTATTTTATTAAGAACAGATTACATACGTCGACTGCTTCTTACAATGCATTTCAGAATCTTTGGCTATCCCGGCTGTTGTCTGGAGAGAGAGAGAAAAAAAAAATATAATACAGGGTGTTCCAAAAATATATATGCACAGCAGCAACTTTGCTATCCGTTGTCAGCTCTGCTACGAAGCTAACGGTGGTAATTTTCAACTCCTACACCAGATTAGTTAATTAACTTAGTGCCAGTGCTTACGTATTAATGGTTTTATCGATTAAAATGTGTGTATCCATCTTTTTGGGACACTCTGTATAAAAAAACTATAATCTTACCTTTTTAGTAGCGTCGACAGTGCCACGGCGGAGTGCCTATTTTTACAGGGGTGTCTGAACGGATTTTCATTAAATATGGTATTGGCGTCATATGGTACGCCATTATCTGATAACAGAACCTAAAGTTTCAACCGTACGGTGAAGCCCATCTAAGCCAGATTCTGTGTAGTAAAGTTATTCATCTGAACAAGAAATATCCTTTTGTACTTAGGACGTTCGTAGTATGTCATTTGTTTACAAAATGTCGCCATTGAATCGTGTTCCGAGACATCTCAGGCCATTGTATGTTTTATCATTTCCTGTTCCATAATCGTCTCGTATCATCTGACCATGCCACGGTGGTCCAGCGGTTAGAACGCTGGCCTTGTAATCCTGGGGGGGCCTCGGGTTCGATTCCCGGCGGTGCCAGAATTTATAACTTGTGTTGGGCAAGGCCGTGGTCTAGGCAACACGGAGTTTTCCTCCGTGGCATCCCAACAATTACTCCATTCACACACAGAAGAAGGCAATGGCAAACCACTTCTGGATCATCTGCCAAGAACGTATATGAACAGGTCCCAGTCCGAGAAAAGGATGGAAGGATCCTGTTCATATGGACCTGTCGTCAGACAGAACACTAAATAATATAATAATAAATCATCTGACCCTGTTAAAATCTCAATAGTTGATACACCTTCGATACTACATTACCTATGAATCAATCGATCTATCGATCGATCGATCACAAAGTGTGAATCCTTTTGCTTGTTCACAGGCGGGTGATTGAGAAGATAGACCAGACCGAGTTTGAAGGCTTCGAATACGTGAATCCACTGCTCATGTCTCTTGAAGACTGTGTGTGACGTCACGACTTGGCCCGCCATCTCGATGACGCTCTTGTGATGTCAGATCATGAGATGAGGGCCGATGGCGCTGGCAGCGGACGAGGCATCCTACATCAGATGTTCTGCCTTCCGTTACACTAGAACATAGCACATGTTATATATATATAAATATAAAATATACAATCATAAAACATATAATTAGACTTAGTTTAAGAGCAGGAGACGAATGATGTGAGAGAGAATAGTGGTTCCCAAACTGTGGGTTTGAGAAATGTAACAGAGGCTCGCTGAATAAACAATAATAAATACAAATTCATAAATAAAATTTTTAAAGAAATATGCAGATATTACTTTTCGTAGTATTTATTCTGTAAAGTCTTGTTTTATGTATTTCTTTAGGGATGTATTCGTACTTGTATTTCATTTTACAGTATAAATTATTATGTCACGTGTTGAGCTGTAGACGGATGTTAGAAAGGAGACGAATAGATACGTGAAAGGGACACTGGAATGATTACCAAGTTAATAATTTGAAATGGTTTAGATATTTTTATTTTTCAGGTTAAAGTTTGGGGACCACAGAGTGAGATGTATTGTTATATTGCTGGCTGCAGTGTTGCCTTGCCCTCGTAAGGGCTGACATTGGTTTAATTTACTTAATATTACTATGATTGCTGAAACATCCGCTACTTTTGTCAAGGTTTGATGTTGACGAGGCCTCAGGATTCTAGTGAGAAAGTGAGCGATCAACTTTTCGCCACCCCCCTCAAAAAATAAAACGTTCTTCTGTTCGAAATGGCGTATCTACAAAAGCATTGGCAGTATTTTAAAATAATGAGCGACTACTTACAGATAATTATTTGTAATAATTAATTATTATGATGTTAATTAATTGTGTATTAATCATTCAGCACAGAAATGGAATTTTCACACTGTAGGTAAGTTAGTGTTTTTTATTATTATTATTATTATTATTATTATTTTACATATGTAATTAGACCTCTGTGTTTTCTTAGTTTAGGTGTAATTTTGTCTAGAAATTACGTGAAACACGCTTGCATGGTATCTTTAATCCCAGAGAATTACACATTTTAAAAGCCATACATTTTCAGTTCTCTCATCCGCTCAGGGAAATTTGGAAATTTTGTTTGGATTTTCAACCTTCGGTAACCATTACTGGCCTCATCCATTTTGGTTACGATAACCAGTGGTGAGTGGCGGTGGTGGGGGTGGGGGGTTGTTACGAAAATGTCGGCAAGTAAGTACGTACGTCATATGAGACAACTGCGCGCTGCGTTATCAGATGAGTTCTCTCGCATTCCGGACATGGAATACCAATGGACCACTGTTATTAAGACTTTTTTGTGTGAAATTTCAGGTTCGGCAGCGAATACGAAGATGGCTGTGTTCTGGGAGGTTACGTCTCGTAATCTTTTTGGGTGAAAAGTGTATTGGTTTTTTTTAGATATCCTTTCTGCCTCCATCGTCAGGGTGATAATTGACGTGGGAGGTATCTCTGAAAAATCAGTACACTTTTCACCCAACAGATTACGAGACGTAACCTCCCAGAAGACAGTCATGTTAATTTTTATTCCTCATTTATGTTAACCGTGTTAACCCAGCTAACACGGTTAACATATATACACCCCGCTTTTGATGAAAACCTTCATACATTTGTAATAGTTCTGTTGGTAATCCTGTGCTATCCGATTTCAAAGCTTTTAAGTTATCTTAAGCTGTGCTAACATTGATGAAGAACGGTTTAAAATAAATTGCAGACTCTGTGACCGCTCTCGCCAGGAACTTGTTTATCCAAATTCAGGTGATCCTGTTTCAGAATCACCAGATAAAATTGTTTTGTTCGGATCTGGAGTAATTGGAATTAAAAATCTAGCTTATGAAAGCAGTTATACATTTTATTGGATTTTTTTTTCTTCTAAAATCGTAGTTTTGGACCGATTGTCACAAATTTATTACAGAAGAAGTTTGTAATTCATGAATATTTAGTTTTCTGCCATGAAGCTAAATACCATGCAAAATAATCATTCGTGTTTTATGTCCTTTTCGTATGCAATTTTATTTTTGTTTTGGGTTTTCATCAGAATTTTTCCGCTGTGAAAATATTTCTGCATCCTTCAGGAATTGTACACGAAATTGAGATACCATTTTAATATGCGAAAAAAAAACTGACAGTTTTTCTGTATCAGCACCATGAGCGTAATACCAGCTGCCTCTTGGCTGTTGAATGAATCACAAATAGCAGTGACTGGACCATTCTGTAGCCAAAAAAAAAAGTTTTTCATTTGTATGAATTGGATGAAGAATGGTTTGTTTGTAAATAATGTGTACAGAAGACAGAAATGTATAACATAGAAACCATATGAGGTGGGGTATAATGACTGACTATGGTACTGGACGACCGGGGTTCGATCCCTCACAGGGCAGAGGATTTTTTTTCTCTACGCCCTGACCGGCTCTGGGGCCCACCCAGCCTCCTGTCCAATGACCACTCACGCTCCATCTAGTGCCAAGGTTAAGAATTAGTAGGAGCTATACCGCCTCTCCCCTTAAGCGCCTTAATGGCGTGTATCAACGCTTTGCTATTTTCAGTCAGGACAACTGAAATTTTTTGCTCAGTTCTAAACATCATATTCTGAGCAGTCAGTCTGTAAAACGTCCCTTTGTGTGTATTCTTCTTCAAATAACTCTGACTACAGAATAAATTGGTTCATCAACAGATAATTGTAGGAAGTAGCCGTGAGATCGATTCCATCCGTGGCTTCAGCTGTTACAGGACAAAAGTTTATTCGAGTAATATTTAAACTTTTTGAGCTCATGCCTTGAGGAAAACCCATAACATATGAATTAAATCCACAAACAAGCAATTTACATGCGAAATATTGAGTCACCGAAACTTAAAAGTTACACATGTACATAAATACGTACTCTAAAGTATGAGTTTGTTTGTAGATTTAATATTTGCACACATTTGAACACCTTTTGATGTGCTGTCATTCCTGGTACTAGCCTCCGGTGGAACTCTCAGACTGTGACTGCGATGTCATTTATTTATATGAAACATCGATATTTATTACCGATATTGTATGTTGCTTATATCACCTCACTGCAATTGCATGTTGCACTCCGGAACTGATATTGTGTTGCCTCGATCTTCGAGGTTAATTGTCACAACACAAAGAGTTTTTATTGGTGATTTAGTAGGACACATTTGCAGGTTGTAAATAAACCATAAAATATTTATGTTGGGAAGTAACGTACTTCTTTGTTTGGTTTC